>RJWT010000646.1:0-61110 GCA_004365215.1 Cuniculus paca | reverse complement strand
AGGTGGTTATTGTTGTTTGACCCAGTTTTCCGGTCAGCCCTGTCCTTGGGCAATCTAAAATTGTAATTATCTTTAACTTCAGAATACTTGGGAAAAGGGGATGTGGGTCACCACAAGAAACAGGGAGGGGGCTCTTGGCGCAAAACGACGCATACAGAACAGGAAAGCGGCGCTATATTAGTCATAGGTTATAACAATTCATGTATGATCAATCACAAAGGTAAAACCACTGGATCAATTTAAAGATTCTACTGTATAAGGAAGAAAGTAGCAAAACTAATCAGTAGATTAAAGAAACCTTAAAGCAGAGGAAACTGCCGCACAAGATTCAGATATGCACTGAGGAAAACCTCAAAAGTTGCTTTAGCAGAGAAGCAACACAGGCTTATAAATAAGGTAACTCAGATTAACAGTGGATACTCAATACAGGTGACACCCAAACAAGAGGATGTAAAAACACAGCTGAAAGAACATAGCAGAGGTGTAGAGAGTAGACGTTTTGTTTATTTCAGAAATAAAAAGTAAAATTACAAGTGACACAAGAGTTAATTGCTATTATATAAAACATGATAGAAGACATAGTAGACACAGATAAGAAATGAAGAAAACACAAATAAGGATGCAGGAGAAAATGGTTGGTAAAAAGGCAGGTAAACAAAATCCAGTATATCTGTACAAGAGTCCTGGAAACACAAATTAACAAAACAAAACTTTAAATAGAAGATTTCTGAGAAGATGGCAGAATGGTGAGCAGCAGAGCAACAACCTCTCCAATATTTGGAATCCAAATGCTGGAATATAGCAATATGAAAAAGAGGGGAAAAGAAATGTTATCTCTGGGACCTAGCAAGGATCTGAAGTGAGAATTAGAGCCATGAGAGCAGAGAGTGATCACAGTGCAGGGAAGGGAGGTGGCAAGCGGCGGTTTCTCCCTCACCCCAACTTGAGGCATAGGAGGGGCAGCTTAGACTTACAGAAGAATGGTGAGTACTGGCAAGCCCAGAAGCCTCCAAAGAGAAGCACAACTGTGAAATAGAACAGTCGATGCTGGGGACTGCAGTGACTGGTGAGGTATTCAGATTTTGGACACCCCTGCCCCCAAAAGAGAACAACTGGCCTATAGCTATTTTGCAAAGGGGCCAACAGCAGTCAACTCAGAACGGCTGTGGTGTTTGCCCCATCTAGTGGTTACAAGTGTCAGGGTAGGCACAACCAAGTTAAAGTCGGCAGAAGGCTAGGGAGCTGAGTCCAAGCCGGCAGAAAGCTGAGTTTAAGCCCACAGGAGTTACAGAGGGTTGCAGGCTGAAAAACTACAGTTCCAGACTCACAGACAGAAACCAAAAGCAGCCTGCATATCAGTGAGTCTAAACACCCAGGTTGACTGGGATTATCTACAACTGCCATGATTCTACTGCTGGCTTGCTGTGTCAACCAGTGACAGCAGAGACATGAACTGAAGTGGACATTTTTTTTCCCTACTTCTCTTCCTTTCTTTGCTTTTATATATTTTTTTTAATTTTTAAATTTTTTTAAATTTTCATTTTCCCTTTTTTTTTTCTTTCCTTGTTTTGTAAAAGTGAAAACATTGTTTCTGGTATTTTGGCTTTTGTTTTGCTCTGTTGTTTTTGTACAAGTGTTTTGTACAAATGTTTTTGTGCAAGTTTTGTACTTGTTTGTACAAGTGAGAACATTGTTTCTAGTGTTTTGGCTTTTGTTTTGCTCTGTTCTTGTTTCTGTTTTTTCTTTGTCTCCCTCCTGTCTTCTTCACCAGTTCCCAAAGGCTGTGTAATCTTCCTTTGTCCTCCAGTTTTGCTTCTAATCCATTTTTCTTCTGTTTCCCTATTTTTTCCACTGACCCCTTTTAAATTTTCTCTCCTGGTGGTAAAATTGCCATATCGAGGGGATATTTACTGTACCAATTTTATGGTTTGTTTTAAATTTGGTTGTATAACTACAAATCCTGTCTATATGGTTAAAGGTGGCAAATTAATAGTGATCACAGTTTGTCATTTTCTAGGGTGTGTTTGATGCTATTCTTGCTACTGATTGTACTACTTTAGCCAGTGTGACACAATTATTCTAATAAGTTGTTGTTCTTTGTATGCTAAGACTGACGTTACCTGAGTGTCATAAATAATACTGTAGGATAGTGCCAGAGAACTAGTGCCTAGGCCAAATAGGCAGCAACTTTTCATCCCCAATAAATTGAAGAGGTAGGATCTTGCAACAGAATCAAAACCCAAAAGCCAGCTACACCTGCAAGATCTCTCTGAGAAGTAGTCATTTCCTAAGGGTTCTCTACACTGGCAATAAAAATACCTACCATTAACAATTTACAAGCATCAATACAGGAATTAAACTAAAAAGAAAACAAAATGAGAAGAGACACAGAAGCAAAATGCAAACCCAGACTTCCGCTCACCAAAGGCAAACCCAGGGATCAGTGAGATGAACAATTCAAAAGCCAGCCACCTGGACCATCAGAAGTGGTAGTGGCAGAAGTAAAAATTCAAATTAATGAAAAAAATCAAATAATTTCTCAGATACCATCAGAGATGATGGCCATAATGAAGGGCATGATTAATGATCTAGAGAAAATACAGATTTTTTAAATAAATGAGCTCAGAAACATTATAAAAAGCATGAATGCCCAACATAGGGAAGAAACAAGATCCATGAAATGGATTCATTCAGATATCCAGGAGATTAAAAGTTGTATTGGAAGTATACACCAAAGAATGAACCAAGGTGAGGATAGAATATCAGATTATGGAAGAAACAATTGAAGTTAATGATCATGAAAAGAAAAATTCCTTAAAAATAGCAAGAGAACTTAAAAAATCAACAGTTGCTATACAGTGCAAAGAAGAATAACTTAAGATTGATCAGAGGCAATGAAAAACCAGGTGATAATACAAACACCATTAAAAAAACCTGTTAACAGAAGTAATGGCAGAAAACTTTCCAAGCATGGCAAAAGAATTTTACATTCAGATAAGTGAGGCATATAGAACTCCAATTGGCCATGATAAAAAAAAAATCTAACCAAGGCATATAATAGAATCCAGAAATTCAGTACAGAAAACAAATATTAAGAGCTGTTAGGGAAAAGAAACAAATCACCTATGAAGGAAAGTCCACCAAAATCACAGTAGACTTCTCAACACAAATCCTCAAGTCAAGGAAAACTTGAAGTATTTCAGGCCCTAACAGAAAACAACCTCTAACCTAGATTGATGGTACCCTGCAAAACTACCTTTCAAAATTAATAGAGAACTAAGATACTTCCTTAAATACATCCTTGACAAAGAACACCTGAAGAAATTCATGACTAACAAACCAGGACTCCAAAATGTTCTGAAGGATATTCTAAATAGCACATCTACAAATAGTAGATGTCTAGAGAGCATTCCAGCTCACATCAGAATACACATTCTTCTCAGCAGCACATGAGATGTTCTCCAAAATAGACCACATACCAGCTCATAGAATGTGCTTAAGTAAATGCAAAGAAATTGAAATTATCCCATGCATAGTGCAATGAAATTGGATATTGGTGATAAAAGAAACCACAAAAACTAAACAGATGGAAAATAACACCCTTTTGAACAAGCAATAGGTCACAGAGGAAAGAAATTAAAACAGGATCTGCAATTAAATAATAATGATGATAGAACATCCTGGAAGTTACAGAATGCAATGAAAGCAGTTCTAAGAGGGTAATTTATGGTGGGGAATTCTCATATCAGGAAAACAACAAGCTCAAATAACCTCAAGCTTGTAGAAAAAGAGCAAGTCAGGTTGAAAGCTCCTATGAGGGAGAAAATTATAAAGATCAGAGTAGAAACTAATGCAATTGGGAATAAATAATACAAAGAATGAGTTGAAGAGTTGATTCTTTGAAAGATTAAATAAAATTGGCAAACCTTTATCCAGCCATATTAAAAAAAGAACAGACAAAACTCAAATTCATGCATTGGAGAATCAAAAGTATAAAATCACAAGAAATCCTGCAGAAATCTAGATCATTAATACCTACCTGAAGAAACCTATATTCTAATAAGATGAAAAGCACAGAAAAAGATTCATAAATATATATGAATTACCAAAACTGAATCAAGAAGATGCACAGTTTCTAAATAACCCAGAATCAGTCAGTGAAATTGAAGATGTAATGAAAAACCTACTAATAACCCAGATCCTGATAGATTCACCATTGAATTCTACGAGAAATTTATAAAGATGATTTAATGCCACTATTCCTCAAACTTTTATGAAATTCAAAGAGGAGCAACAGTCCCAAACAAGCATTACCCTGATGCCAAAATCAGACAAAGATCCAGCTAAAAAAAAGAGCTACAGGCCAGTTTCCCTAATGAACACAGATGCAGAAATCCTCAATAAGATACTGACAAACAATGCAGCAAATCATTAAGAAGATTAAACATTATGACCAAGTAGAAATCATCCCAGGGACACACAGAAGGTACAACATACACAAACCAAGAAATGTAAACACCATAGTAACAGAGCCATGGGTAAAAAAACAAATGATCTTCTCCATAGATCAGAAAAGGGGTTTTATAATAGCATCCAAAAAAGTGAAATACCTAGGAATCAATCTAACAACGGAAGTAAAAGACAGCTACATTGAAAACTATAGTACTCTGAAAAGAGATCAAAGAGGGTATCAGAAAATGGAAACGTATGCCTTGCTCTTGGGTAGGAAAAACCAGTATAGTGAAAATGGCCATACTTCCAAAATTGTTATACAGATTTAATGCAACCCCAATCAAAATACCATTAGCATACCTCACAGAATTAGAGAAAACAATGCTAAAATTCGTTTGGAGCCAGAAGAGACCTAGAATAGCAAAATCAATACTGAGCACTAAAAGCAAGGCAGGGAGCATCACAGTCCCTGACTAAATTATACTACAAAGCTCTTGTGATACAAACAAGCATGATACTTGCAAAGAAACAGACCCAAGGACCAATGAAACAGATCAGAAAATATAGATACAACTCCAAACACTCTCAAACCACATTTTCTTTGACAAAGGGGCCAAACACTTTCACTGAAAGAAATAATAGCCTCTTCAATAAACTGGCTTTCCACATACCAAAGACTAAAATTAGACCCATGTTTCACTATGCACTAAACTAAAGTCAGAATGGATCAAAAATCTAAATATTAAAACAGAATCATTAAAGCTACTAGAAGAAAGGATAGGTAGAACTCTTGAAGACAATAGGCATAGGCTTAGATTTTATGAACAAAACACCAGTCTTACAGGAAATCTCAGAGTTAACAACTGGAATCTCGTCTTATTAAAAAGCTTTTACACAGCAAAATAAATCAACAGTAAAGAGACAGCTCACAGAAAGGGAAAAAATTTTGCCAGTGTTCCTCAGACAAAGGACTGATACCTAAAATAAATATATAAAGAACTCCAAAACATCAGGCTCTTCCCACAACATTTAAAGGCCCAGTCCAAAAGAGAGCATCTGAAATGAGTAGACACTTTGCAGATGAATAATTAAAAACAGCAAATATATAAGAAAATGTTCAACATCACTGGTCAATCAAGAGATGCAAATTAAGAGCCTGGTGTGGTGGCACACTCCTGTAATCCCAGCACTCAGAAGGCTGAGGCAGGAGGATTGTTGTGAGTTCGAGACCAGCCAGGGCTACAAAGTGAGCTCAAGGTCAGCCTGAATTGCATAGAGAGACCCTGTCTCAAAAAGCCACACACACACACACAAAAGACATGCAAACTAAAACACCACCAAAATTTCCATGGCATTCCAGAAAGAATAGCTGTTATCAAGAAATCAACCAGTAACAAATGCTAGTGGGGCTGTGGGGAAAGTTTGAAAAACAAAATGTTATAAAGTAGGTGAAATATAATATAGTGGAAGTTGGTGGGATTAGCATGAGACTACTTTATACATCATTTTTTTTGTAGTTTTGACTTAGATTCAAAGATAATTCAAAAAATACTATTGAGTGTGCTGAGTTATGAGTAAAGTAAAGCTTTATTCTTATTAGACAATGGCTACTTTTAAGTACAGCAGATACCCCTTGGGGGTTCATAATTATTGTTACTTTGCTTCGAATGGCCATGTTCTACTTTGATGATTTTAAATTCAGTGTAAATCCAGTGTGTCTTTTATTCTTTGCTGTAAGACTTACTACATTATATTCCATGATATTTTTCATTTGTTTGAAAAAAAGAAAAAGAAAAAAATGGTGGTATGGCCAGATACTCAGGTAATTTTTTTTTTTTTGCTTCAGCAATGTGAAATAGATTCTTTCAGTTTCCTAAATTATATAATAACCAAATACAGATATTTAAATACAAAAAAAGTCAAATAAAGCATTACACCTAACCCAAATAAAAGTTCTCTTCTCGTTATTCCTAATTACTTAATGTGAAAATTTTAGACCTCCAGTAAAATTCCCTAGATTAAAACATCTCCAAAATTACCTCTGAAAATAAAAATGTTTTTGTATTAAGCTTTATATTATAAATTTACTTCAATTTTAAACTTCAGAATGCATCTAGTTTCACCTAAGAGAACTCAAAACATGTTCATAAACCAGTTTACTATTATAAAGCTCAAGCAGTCTCTTGCAATCCATGTAGTTGGATTATTATTTATTTTTTAGCTTCAAGTGATAGCTCAGCTTCCTTAATTGTTAAAGAGATTGTCTTGATTACTTTACTCTTCTTGCTGAGACAAAATACCTGACGTGCAAAATTAGGGAAGAAAAGGTTTATTTAACTTACAGTTTTTGGAGGTTTCAGTCCATAATCAGCTGACTCCAAGGCAGGGTGACATGCCACTGGGGCAACACTTCAAGGCAGCAGCCCGAACAAAAGGCAGCCAGAGCAAAAGGAGGAAACAAGTCTCTTCTCCCTTACATTGTACACAGGGCCCAACCCCCCCAGCCCACCCCACCTCCCCACACACAGGTGTAGCACTCAGGAAGTCTCTGTGCCCTCTTGTACAGGATGAGGATATTTACAAAGTAAGGATCCTAGCTCCCTGCTGAGTCTCTTTGTTAAACTTATAAACTTCTCAAGTTGATACAATGTATCAACCATAACTACCTTTTTGCTCTGGCTGCTACCTTGAAGTATTGCCCCAGTGCCATGCCCCCCTGTCTTGGAGCCTGCTGATTATGGACTGAAATTTCCACAAACTGTGAACTATAGAAACCTTTCCTTCCTTCATTTTGGGTGTCAGATGTTTTGTGCCAGCAATGAGAGAAAAGTAACCAAGACGGAGATGTATTGGAATAAAATAATCATTTTTCAAAAATGAGCTTATATTTTTCCATAGGAATTTCTATTTGTTTCTGCTGAAAGCCCAGGAGCACTATTAGTTTAATTCCATTTTAAATTATAAAGTCTGAAGTTCATATTTTTTTGGGCCATAAACATAGTCAAGTATCAAACCCATGAAAAGATAAGCCAGAGGGTATGAATTCATATGGAAGACCTCTTCTTCCACCAAAAACTAAAATTCAAAAAAAACAAGTATCTGTGTGCTTTCTGCAAGGTATGTTTTCTAGTTCCCTTTTTCCCTATGAATGTGGCACTTGTTTGTGTGTGCACAGATATTTTCAATCCTACTCCCCTCCTTTGTGGGTCCAAGGCTGTATCCTATCCCTGAGACTGGCCCTTCAAATTCCAACCTTTAGGTCACCTAAAGAGTTGTAGATTTCCACAGGGCAGGGTCTTTAGTGTTGGTTTACATCTTTAGATTCGTTTTCCCTCACAAATTTTTCTACTTTGTTGTAAGCAAAGCCATGTTTACAGGTTATCATTAACATTTTAAGTAAGAGGAGTTTAGGCTCTTTAGTTTATCATATTATTGGAAATTGAATTCTTGTCCTTTATTTAAGAAAGGGCCCGTTTGGGGATTTAGGTCAGCGGTGTAAGCACCTGCCTGGCAAGCACAGGGTCGTGAGTTCGATTCCCAGTACCAAAATAAAACAAAGGGCCCCTTAAGTCTTACATTCAGGCTAGTTAGCCAGATTTCATGCTAGCTCACTTGGACTGAAGCACTTACAAGAGCTATCTTCAGTAGACGTATCTCTTCTCACTGATAGTATTTCAACAACCAAGTTCACTGAGTTCAGTCTGTTACCTGTTTCTTGAGCATCAGTTTATTCAAGGCACTGTGTCTGGAGTGAACAGTCTTGAGAGAATTCAGTTTAGTATGGCTCTGCATACTTTTCTACTCACAACTGAGACACACTAAAACAGAAATGAGTGCAGTATTGGAAGGAGCTTGCATAGGATAGTTCAGGGAAAGTTTAGGGGAAACAGTGGATAATATTACTTCATTAGACATCTGTGGATTTTGAAGTTGGGATACAGAATTCTTAGAGTAAGAAAGTATTTGCTAGGCACAGCAGTAGCTATGGACATTCAAAATTTGCTTGTATTCTGTATAAAATAGTAGACATTCATGCTGTCTTACTGCCAGTTTAGTTCCTCTTCTCCCTTTTCTATATGTGGCTCACTTGTCATGTTGAGTGGTAATCAGACAAAAATACTCACCTTTATCATACTTTCTCTGAAGTTTTTAGTTGCTTCCTTGATCTTTTGACAGTATTTGTACAAATCACTACTGGTCACTTATCACATGATGTTACTGAAATACCCTGGCCTAAAATTATTTTTCTTTCTAAACTGATTTGCCCACCCATTAATTAAGTCTTTTATTTGTATGCCTCTTTGTGTGACTATATATATATAATATATATATAATATATATTTGAACTGTGGATAACCTGTGAGATAAATATATTTGGCAGACAAATAAGCTGAGGATTATGAAAGCTAATGAATTTGCCCAAATTTCACAGATAGTAACTAGAACACCAAAATTTATACCAGGTTTGATGTTCACACCTTGCTCTTATTAACTGTGCTGCAGCTTTAAGGTCTAGAATTGTTTTTAGTTTGTATCAGGCAAAATATCAAATGCTACTGAATAGGAACTTATGAATTTAGAGTGATCTTCAAATGTTTATACATATACCAAAGTTTTACTTGGATTATCATTGCCTCAAGGAACAAGAATGTGCCACATATTAAATTGTGTATGTGAACATTCACACATTATATAAAATGTTGGTACGTACTTATGGTAGCACAACTTTAATATCATGTATTACAGAATCAGAATATTCTAGTGTTGAGTTCTGCCCCTAACCTGCCATAAGATTCTCATCACTTAGATTGGAGTGGGCACACTACTGCCAGTAAGCCAAATCTGGCCTGCTGTCTTGTTTTTTATAAATAAAAATTTTATTAAAGTTTAATCATGCCTGTTGGTTTACACATTGTCTGAGGCTGCAAAAGAAATTGTATAGCCTGGAAAGCCTAAAATCTACCTATCTATCCCTTTTTGTGAATACTTTGGTGATCCCTAATACAGATCACTATTGTTATTTCACTTGGCTAACTCTATTTTTCCTCTATTCAAGGATCTCAAAGATAGATTTAAAATTCAGCCAGGAGATGCTCATCTATTTATAAATGGCCTTCAGATTAATATGGACATTTATGATCCTTTTAGGTAAGTATATTAAATTATGGATATAAACTAATCATGGGAGAGGTGGGCACAATGGCAGAATAGAGACATCCAGCACTCAGCTGCTCCTCCATGGACTAAAACCAAAGCAATGAATGTATAGCTGCATGTTGAGATGGATGACCATGGGAGAGCACTGGTTTTCAGGAGGCGAAGGGTAGAAACCTGGTGAATGAAATCCAGAGAGTGGGACAGCAGTGTAGAACAAGAAACAAAACAGTACCTGCTGTTCAGTTCCATGGTGAGTTTATAAGACTCTCGTCTGCAGGAGTAAAGGTAAAAGAGAGAGATTCTTAGCAAAAGAATGGTTGACACATAGGCCATCCTTTTGTAGACATGCAGTCTAGGTAAGAGGCCTGGCATCTGCACGGCAACTTGGCTTTTGAGGAAGAATTCACTGCACCTCCCAGTGAACTCCCAAGCCCTGTAGCCAGTAGCCATCTTGAAAAAGGATCTATTGTAAGAGTTTGGACTGCTCCTGGAGTCAGAAACCCTTGCACATTCCCAAGTCTGGAATCCTGCAGTCATTTCACTACACCGTCTCAGCAAATAGCAGCCTTGCAAGAGGCACTTGACTCAGCGCCTGAAGCAGCCCTGCCAAGCTTGCTGTACTGAAGAATGGGGTGAGGCGTGAGCTGTAACTCACAGGGGAGTGGAGGATGCTGTGCTTTAGAACTAGGAGAGCAGGAACCCTGATCTCTGAGCCCAGGTTGGCAGTTGAGGGGGTAGTGTTTATGGTCCAGTCATGTGTGATTTCACATGAGTTCCAGAACCGAGGAGCTGGATCAAAGTACTAGACCATGTTGTTTCTACTCCCCACATTCACAGAAGAATCTTGGGATGGTCCCAAGCAAGCCAGTACAGTGTCAACTGTTGCCCACACCCAAGGTATATAGTCTAAGAAGTTTCAGAAACAGCCTGGTGCTGCCTGCATTCCACTATGGCTCATTCTGTTGAGCATCTCAACTAAGAGAAGTTTCAGCCAGCTAAGAGAAATTTCAACCAGCATAGATTGCAATCCACTCCCACTCCATACCTAGTGGGTAGTACTCCAAAAGAATTAGAGGGAGACCCCAAGCAGCCAGGGAACCTAGGTTCGCTGTGTGGGGCAAGCTGAAGGCCTGCACAGTGTATTCCACCTAGGCATGCAGCCTTAGTGCTCTCTCGAAACCTGGTAAGGCCCCACCCAATGACTGCAGGCTGATGGGGAGCCTTGCTGCGCCTCTCTGGACCTGGTAAGGCCCTGCCCAATGACCCCAAGCAGCCAGGAAACTTTGGTGTGCCACTTGGGTCCTGGTAGAGCCTCACCCAGAGACCCCCAGCAGCCAGAGAGCTTCAGTGCACCAACTGAGGCTAGCTGAAGGCCTTCACAGTGTACACCTAGATGTGCAGCCTTGGTGGCCACTCAGGACTAAATAGGGCCTCTAACAGTGACACCAATCAGCCAAGGAACCTCAGTGAGCCATGTGGGGCATGCTGAAGGTCTGCCCAGCATACTCCACCCATTTGGACAGCCATCCTCAATCCAGGAAATAGCTGAGATTTTGCATTGAGCTGCCCCAAAGGAATACAAGAAAATGACAAAACAAAAGAGCAAAATGTAATCTCAAACCTCCAACCCATCCCAAACAAGCAAAGGAGACATGGACATAGAAGACAGTGTAAGTCACACACCTGAAACTTCTGAAATGATAGCAACTGAAGTAAAGAAACAATTCCATGAAGTGTAAAGGAACTCAGATTAGAAATAATCTCCCAAGTAAAACAAGAAATGATAAGTCTAATGAAAGAAATGCTGGATGCATCTAAAGAAGACATAGTTAAAGAAGATAGAGGGGCACTGCAAAATGATGGAAACCTTAAATGAACAATATAAGAATTAGAATGCATGAAACAGATTCAAAGAAATATCCAAGAAATCAAAAATTCCTTCAAAATCTGACAAAACCACCTGAATGAATGTGAAGATAGACTTTCAGACCTCAAAGACATGATTGCAGCTAGTGAGCAAGAAAGGAAAGATCTTTTAAAAATAACAGTTCAACAGTTGCATGACAATGCAAAGAAAAACTATAAGATTGATAGGTGTAAATGAAAAAGAAAATGACAACATAAATGATATAAAAAGACTATTTACAGAAGTAATAGCAGAAAATTTTCCAAACATGGGAAAGGAAACTGACATACATGTATGTGAAGCATACGGAACTCCAGTTATTCATTACCAAAATAAATCTGCATCCAGGCATATAATGTTCAATATCCCAGAAATTCAACACAACAGAATATTAAAAGCTGTTGGAGAAAAGAAACAAATCACCTATAAAAGAAATCCCATCAGAATCACAGCAGACTTCTCAACACAAACAGTCAAGAAGAGCATGGAGTGAAGTATTTCAAATCCTAAAGGAAAACAGCTTCCAGCCCAGATTGATGTACCTGCAAAATATCCGTCAAAATCTATGGAAAAATAAGATACTTCCATGACAAAGAACAACTGAAGAACTTCATGACAACCAAACCAACCCTACATAGAATACTGGAAGATATTCTAGATAGACATAAAAATAACTATGACTTCAAGAACACCAACAGAAAAAAACCAAGCAGGGCAAACAGTTAAACACGGGAAAAGTAAAGCTCCAACAGCAGAAAGATAACATGATAAAAATAAGCCAATATGTATCAGTTATAACCATTAATGTAAATGGCCTCAATTCACCAATTGAAACAGACTGGCAGAATAGATCAAGAAACAACATTCAACTGTATGCTGTATGTAAGAAACCCATCTAACCCAAAAGGAATTCATAGCTGAAAGTCAAAGGATGGAAAAAAATACTTCATGAAACAGGAACCAAGAAAAAAAACAAAAACGGGTAGCTATTCTGTTTGCAGACAATGTGAACTTCAAACCAAGAATGATCAAACAAGATAAGGTTACTACATAATGGTTAGGGGAAAATTTCAAGAGGAAGTGATAACAGTCTTAAATATATATGCATCAAGTATAGAAGCACCCAGCTATATAAAACAAATATTAACAGAAGTGAAAAGTCAAATAAGCAATAACACAATTATAACAGACCTTAACACCTCATTGACACAGAGACAGATCAGCTAGGCAAAAAATCAGCAAAGAAATAACAGAGCTGAATCAAACTTGTGAACAAATGGACTTAGACATGTACAGAGTGTTCCACCCAACATCAGAATATACATTCTTCTCAGCTTTGCACAGGACATTCTTTAAAATACACTATATGCTAGCCCATAGAACATGCTTAAGTACATGCAAAAGAATCAAAATTATCCCATGCATATTATCATACTGCCATGAAACTGGAAATTAATGACAAAAGAAACTGCAAAAACTCCATAAACACATGGAAATTAAATCATGCACTCCTAAACAATCAATGAGGAAATTAAAGAAGAAAATAAACAATACCTACAAGCAAACGAAAATACAAATACAACTTACCAGAACCTGTGGGGTGCAATAAAAACAGTCCTCAGAGGGAAATTTATTGCAGTGAATTCCCACATCTGGAATACAGAACAAACACAAATAACCTGATGCTACAAAGAACTGGGAAACCAGGGAAAGACTCAACCAAAACCAGGGAAAGACTCAACCAAAACCAGGGAAAGACCCAACCAAAAAAGAGAACCACAGGCCAATCTCCCTAATGAACATAGATGCAAAAATCTTCAATAAAATACTGGCAAACAGAATGCAGCAAGTCATCAAGAAAGTTATACACATGACCAAGCGGAATTCATCCCAGGAATACAAGGATGGTTCAACATATGCAAATCAATAAATGTGATACAACATATCAATAGAGCCAAAGGTAAGAATCACATGATTGTCTTAATAGATGCAGAAAAAACTTTTGATAAAGTTCAGCACTTGTTCATGATAAGAACCCTATGGAAAATTGGAATAGATGGCCTTTACCTCAATCTGATAAAAGCCATCTATGAGAAACCAACAGCCAGCATCATATTAAATGGTCAAAAACTGAAAGCTTTCACTCTAAAATCAGGAACAAGACAAGGATGTCCCGTCACCACTCCTACTCAATATAATTCTGGAAATGTTAGCCACAGCAATTAAATGAGAGAAATAAAAGGAATAAAGATTAGAAAAGGAGAAGTTAAATTCTCATTATTTGCAGATGACATGATACATTACATAGAAGACCCCCAAAACTTCATTCAAAGACTTCTAGATGTTACAACCAAATTCAACAATGTAGCTGGATACAAAGTCAACACTCAAAAATCAGTTGCATTCCTGTACGCTAGCAAACTCACCTAGAGAGACAAGACAAACCACATCCTTCACAATAACATCCAAAAAATTGAAGTAATTAGGAATCAATCTAACAAAGTAAAAGATTTATTCAGTGAAAATTACAATACTCTTTAAAAAAGAAATCAAAGAGGATCTCAGAAAATGGAAAGACATTCCTTGTTCATGGATAGACAGAACAAACATTGTGAAAATGGCCATTCTCCCAAAATTGTTATACAGATTTAATGCAATTCCCATCCAAATACCATTAGCATACCTCACAGATCTAGAGAAATCATTCCTAAAATTCATCTGAAACCAGAAGAGTCCTAGAATAGCAAAGACAATTCTGCACAACAAAGACAAGGCAGGAGGCATCACAGTCCCTGACTTGAAGTTACACTACAAAGCTACTGTGATAAAATCAGCACGGTACTGGAATCAAAACAGATTGGAAGATCAGTGGAGTAGATCAGACGATACAACCCCAACTACAAACACACTCAGCCACCTCATATTTGGCAAAAGGGCCAAACATGTTCCCTGGAAGAAAGATAGCCTCTTTAATAAGTGGTGCTGGAAAAACTGGCTTTCCATATGCCAAAAACTAAAACTAGACCCATGCCTATCACTGTGCACTAAACTAAAGTCAAAATGGGACAGAGATATAAATATTAAAACTGAAACCCTAAATCTGCTGGAAGATGAAGTAGGTAGAAACTTTGAAGACATAGGGGTAGGCAGAGAATTCATGAACAGAAATCAAACTGCATGGAAAATGCTTCCCAGAATCAACAACTGGGATCTCATCTTATTAAAAAGTTTTTTACATATCAAAAGAGATCTCCAACAGAGTGAAAATAAAAACTCACAAATTGGGAAAAAGTCTTAGTCAACTGTCCCTCAGACAAAGGACTTCTGTCTAGAACATACAAAGAATTAAAAAAAAAAAAAGCCCCCAAAATTCAAAGACCCAATCCAAAAATGGGCATCTGAGATGAATACACACTTCTCAGTGAAATACAAATGGCAAATAAATATATGAAAAAATATTCAGCATCATTGATCACACAAGAAATGCAAAGATTCCATCTCACTCTAGAAAGAATGGCCAGAATCAAGAAAACAACCAATAACAAATGCTGGAGAGGCTGTAGGGAAAAAGAAACCCTTCTCCACTGTTGGTGGGAGTGTAGACTGGTGCAATCACTGTGGAAATCAGTGTAGAGCTTCCTCAGAAAGCTGGGATTGGAGGGCCCATTTGATTTGGCTATCCTACTTCTGGTCATAGTCCCAGAACTAAAAACATCATACCACAGTGATATATGCACACCCATGTTTATAGCAGCACAATTTGTAATAACCAAATCTTAGAAACAACCCAAATGCCCATCGACAGAGGAAAGGAAAAAAAGATGTGGTATTTCTATACAACAGAGTACTACTCAGCTATAAAGAAGGATCACATTGAGGCTTTTATAGGTAAATGAATGCAAGTTGAAACCATATTCATAAGTGAAATAAATCAAACTCACATGTAAATACCATATTGTTTCCCTAGTGTAAGAAACTGAAATAGTAACTAAGGTCCAAAATCTTTTAAAAAAAATATTGTGAAAGGGTAGGAAACTGCACAAAGGGTAAAAATAATTCAGATAGGGAAAAGGAGAAAAGGAAGGGAAAAGAAAAAAAAGATATAAAATTGGATGTATACACTTAAGACAGCTAAGATGATTGTACTACTAATTCTATTAGTTCTTGGAACAAAACAGTTAACACTTACAGGATTAGATCAATTTTGCATGTCTGTATCTGGTAATCTGAGTAACTCTTTTGAAGATAACTGCAAAATAACAACCTTTGTTAAATTCCTATCACCTTGTTTTGAAAACCTTGCTTTGGGTTTTTTGTTATTGTTGTTTATTTGTCTCTTTTGTCCTTGTTTCTCTTGTATTTTTGTTTTGTTTTTCCCTCCTTAAAATTAAAAAAAAAAAAGAATTAGAGGGAGAAAAACTCTTGGCCAGTTCCCTGGACCAGCAGCACACCTTGAGAAAATCTAGAGAGAAAGTTTCTCGGCAAAGTCCACAGACTGCTCTTGCTCATTCTCCGAGCATCTCAGCTGAGAGTATTTTTCGTTCCTTTCATTCTTTGTTTTGTTTTGTTTTGGCATGTTTGTGTGTGTTGTGTGTGTGTGTGTGTGTGTGTGTGTGTGGCTGTGTGGCTGTTATGCTGGGGATTAAGCTCAGAGTCTTGTGTATGTAGAATGGGTGTTGTGCTTGTGAGCTACACCTACTGCACTGCTGAATGGAAATTTGCCCAGGTCCAACCACAAGTGACTCACACTTGAATACTGGTGGACACTGCAACTGAAAAATCAGTGGAAGGAAAGCCTCCAGCCATTAAATCATCCCATGTGGTCATAGCTGGAGAAGGAAGGAATCTGAGGTCCAGCTCCTGGGCAGACATGCCCATCATAGGAGCACAGAGGAATACCACTACTTTTGTTGACATCACATTTATGTGAGTCCTCTGCATTCGTCACACCACATCTTGTCATACTTCATGTATTGCTGACAAGACTGTAGTGCCACACTCTCACCCCTGTCCAACTGAAGTACCTGGATCTGTAGTATCTAGTGAGAGGGAAAGTGCTTCGGGCCCTTCACCATACTTGAAACCCCTTGAAGTGACAGAGCCAATGTCAACAATACCTGTGGAAATCTCCATCACCCGATCAAAGCCACTGCTTCCATTGTATAAATAATCACAAGGATGCCTACTGTATATTCTGCTGTCTAGTACCACATGTACCCTGTGTCTCCACTCTTGTATGATCTACAGAAATTGTGCATCTAATTCTGCTGTTATATGATTTGTACCCATACTCAGTAATCATAGCTAAAGAATCCACAGAAAAATTACACTACAATGCCCAACTAAAATCAATAAAACTTTGCCCAACAAATTGATAACCCAAGACAGGAAAGAGAAGTCCACTTATTAGAAAATTCATCCTTAAACAGTAAAAGACATCCATGCCAGCAGCTGTAAAAATACCAATATAGAAACACAAAGCAATGCAACATGATACCTCCTAAAGTTCATAACTTTTTAGTAACTGATTCCCCAAATATGAAATAGATGAAATGCTCAACAAAGAATTCAAAAGAATGACTTTTTTTTAAAAGCTCAGTGAATTCCAAGAAGTTAAAAATAAACAGCTGAAGGAATTAGGATAATGCAGGATAAAATCAATGAGCAGTTTAATAGAGGTTTTGAAAACAAATAGAGATCATGGAAAGAAAAAGCTCAATAACTGATAAAAATTTCATTTGAAGGCCTCCACAACAGGCAAGATCAAGAGGAAGAATGAATAAGGTTGAAGATAGGTCTTTTGAGATATTACATTCACACAAACAAATATTAAGGGAAATCATCAGACATCTGTTTTATTGACATATCCAAAGGAGACGCAATTAAAGGTTAAGGCACAGAAAACCTTTTCAGTGAGGGCTGCGGATTTAGCTCAGTGGCTCAAGCGCTTGCCTGGTAAGTGTGAGGTCATGAGTTAGATCCTTGGTGTCGAAAAAAGAAAAAAAAAATACCAAAACCTATCCAGTGAAATAACAGCAAAAAATTTTACAAGTTTTAAAAAGGCATGAACATCTGGGTATAGGAGAGTATTATAACCCTAAATAGTCATGACCAGGAAAGAATCCTACCACAGTACACTCTCAACTTTTAAAAAAGAAGGACAAAGAATTTTTAAATGTTTAAGAGAAGTACCAAGCCACATTTAAAGGCCGGCAGACAAACACCAGATTTCTCAGCAGAAATAATTAAAGTCAGGTTGTGGAATAATGTTTTCGAATTCCTGGAAGAAAATAGTAACGTTTGTAAGTCGAATTCATTCATCTGATAAAGTGAATCTTACACTTTTGATACAAGTATACATACAGTGTAAACCATAAAAAACATACAAAAATACTGTAAATAAACTTTTTACAATTACCTTAAAATGGTGGTACTATACAGTGTAACTGTAAATTACTTCTACAGTTACCTTTAATGGTGGTACAGTACAACTGTAAATTTTTTACTTTTACAGTATTGCACACTACTGTACCATACAGTAAGTATACAGCAGCACAGCCATGGCAGTGTCTGGCAGGCACATGAGCTACTTCTGCAATTTGTTTGCATCTACAAATGTTCGTAATGCAAGGTCTGTTCATATCCATGAAAGTTTGCAACTGGAATGTTTCGTAAGTTATTCTACCCTGTGAGGCTATTCTTCCAAGTAGGAGAAATAAACATCTTCCAATGTAAGTGTAAACTAAGGAAATTCATCACCATTAGGCCAGTCCTACAAAAGATATGTAAGGGAAGCCTACATCTAGAAGTGAAAGAAAGATAATTACCATGATGAGAGCATGTGAAAGAAGAAATCCCATTGGGAGAGTGGATATGTAAATGAGAAATGGGAAAGACTCAAACAGTGTCAGTACTGTAAACCATACAGCCACAAAGATTGAGAGGAATAAATGAGCCAAGAATATTCAAAACCAGAAGAAAATCAAAATGACAGGAATAAATCTATGCCTTTCCATAATGAAAAAATAAATTCTCCAATTAAAAAATAGACTGGCTAAATGGATTAAAAGTAAGAGCCAACAATATTCTGCTTGCAAGAAACTCATCTGTAGCTGTACACACAGACTCGAAGTGGAAAGATGGAAAATTATATCCCAAACACATGGAATGCAAAGCATGCAGGAGTAGCTATACATTTATCTAACAAAGACAAAAGAGTAACAAGAAACAAAGCCACTATATAATGTTCAAGGAATCAATCCATCAAGAAGATACTATTATAAATTAATGTGTCGTGACTGTTGGGGCATCTAGTTTTATAAAACACTTCTAGAGCTTAAAGGAAAAGGTAGGCTGTAGTACAAATCCTGTTCTCACCAATTGATAGATCGTCCAGACCACCCCCCAAAAAAACAAACATCAGTGTTGTATACAGATTAGATGGAGTTAACAGACATTTAAAGAGTATCTCATTCAACAGCTTCAAAATACAGCAAAAACAATACTCAGCAAATTTTATAGCAGTGGCTTCCTATATATAAAAAAGTAGATCTCAGATAATCTAATGATGCATTTTAAAGTCTCATAAAAACAGTAACAGACTAAACCCCAAAGGAAAGAATAAAGGTCAGAATACAAATTAATTGAGTCTAAAAGAACAATACAAGGGATCAGTGCTTTGAAAAGATAAAATTAACACATTTAGCTATACTAACCAGGGCACAGGGAGGGGCGCGTACAGAACAGAACAGATTGAGATTGTCCAGACTTTGGTCAGTGAAATTATTCTCTGTTGATGTGTTTGAACAATAATACATTTAAAAATATTGTCAGGCAGTCCTAGGCTACATACTAGAATACATAGACCATATCTCAATAAGAAAATAATCCCAAAAATTTAAGGTACTGTTGAATTATTGGACAAGTCGAGGATCTCTTATTTAAAGTGCTGGATCCAGAAGTATTTCAGGTTCCCAATTTTGGGGTGGGAGAATATTTGCATATACAGACTGAGATATCTTAGAGATAAGACCCAAGTCTAAACATGAAATTCATTTATATTTCATGTACACTTTATGCAAATAGCCTGAAAATAATTTTATACTGTATTTTTAGCGTGCCTAAATTTTGACTGCAGCCTATCACATGAGGTTACGTGTAAAATTTTCCATTTGTGATATCTTATCAGCACTCATAAAGGTTTATTTTGAAACATTTCTAATTTTGGACTTTTTAATTAGGAATGCTCAACATATATATATAATAAGAAATTTTAAATTGCATTCTAAACAGATAATGAACCTTCATGCTTTATTGGGGCTTGCTGTGTACTCAAATTATATGTTTTATGTCTGTTTAATCTTATTTTTGTAGAAGTTTTTTCAAAAGAGTTAAAAATTTTTTTTTAATTTTTTTAAAATTTTATTTTAAAGAGAAAAAAGGCAAAACAGAAAAATCAAGAAGCAAACCTAAAAAACAACAACAAATGCAAAACAATGACAACAACAACAGCGACAAGAAAACAATAGCTATATAGGTTTTCATTTTTAACCCTCTCATTTTTGGCTTGCTTAAGACTGATCACATCATCACTGCTTCATTAAAGAATACATTATTCATTGTATTTTAAGAAAAGGTTTATTACCCTAAAAAAAATCATTTATGTTTATCCCAGATAATTAATTAGAATTATTTGTCTTATTAGTTTAATAATACTTCCCTGCTATTAATAAAAATATCAGTGGGACTTCTACCGCTTTGAGAAATCTGCTAAACTTCATATGACTATTTTAATTTGCCAAGTCAAAATAAATTGTATTTCTTTTTTCAACATAAAGTGTTTTGGATATGCTAAAATCAGAAGGAAAAATTATGAATGGCCTTCGCAATCTGGGGATTCCCCAGGAAGATATGAGCAAATTTTTGAAATTAAACTCACATGATGAGCAGTACATACTAGATATTCGACATTCTTCTATAGTGGTAAGTTCTCATATTTTTTGTTGTTCTAAAACCTTTAGCATATTTGAGGCTTTGCATAAAACCAAATATTGTCAGGCTTTAGACTAAATTTAAGCATTTTCAAAGTACTCAGTGAAAAAACTACAGGTTTATTTCTCCTACTGAAAGCTTCTTGGAGTAATATCAACTCGTTATCACTCAGTAACCTTTCTAGCTTCAAAGTTAAAAACTGAACCAGAACAAAAACAGAATAATCTCTTGAAGAACAGCAACAATAAAACACTAAATGTTGGTCTGTGAGCAATATACAGTGAGAATACCCCCTTCATGTGAAGAAAATCTTGCCTGAATAACTTATGTCAGCCTCCTAACATTCTGGTCTGTGTTACAGCCTGAGTGACTTCTTTTGAAATCTGATCACATCTCCCTTCCTTGCTTAAGCGCTAAAGTGGTCTTTAGTATGATCTGTGGCCTGTAAACTGCCTATTCCTACTTTTCAGTTCTTAAGACTGAGATATTCTTTGCACTGACCTCCCTTTCTCATTTTGGAAAACTTTTTCTTTTCTCTTTCCCATTACTTCCTACTCTTTTTTCAGAGTCCAGCTTGAACAGTCCTACCTAAGAGAGGTCTTCTTTAACATGATTTCTTACGTGATTTTTTTACCAACCACCCTAATGTTCAGTGAAAGTTCTCACAAGGCCCAGAAGTTTTTACACTCATGGATGTGGTTTATTAGAGCAAAAGGAGTATTCAAAACAAAATCAGCAATATTAAAGTCTAGAGAAAACCAGGACAAGCTTTCAAGAATTCTCTCTTAGTAAAGTTCTATACAACCTGCTTAATTCAATGCATAGCAATATTCTTACCTAGGATGCTCACTTGAGTTGCCAAAGTGGGTCTGTCATGCAAGCGTACCTGCCCTGCACCTTTCCTAAACCACTGAAGTTTAGACTGTCAGAGCAAAAGCCAGTTCTTATTATCCCACTTGCAATGTCCAAACAACTGCTGAAACTTACGCAGCATGGCTCAAAGCCCTAAGCATACAAAAAACACTCTTACCATTCAGAACATTCCCAGAACTCAATTTCCGGAAGCTAGCCAAGAGAAAGAAAAACAGGCCCATCTTGGGAGCATGCAAAGTGTATAAACCCCAGGCCTGCTGAGTTAACTTTTTCATACACATATACACGTTTGTCTATATATTATGTTTCTATTCATACACATACTGATATGTACATATACAGATGTATGATATGACATACTTATCACAGTTACAATTTTAGATTCACCCTGTGATTTTTAGTTTTAATTGACACATAATTGTATGTATTTATAGGATACAGTGTATTAATTGGGTACATTTATACAGTGTGTAATGATCAAATCAGTATAATTAATATTTCATTCTTAAATCATTTCTTTGGGAGACTTTGAACATCTCTCATCTAGCTCTTTATAAAATACATAATAAATTGCTAACTGTACAATATGCTATAGAACACTTGAATTTATTTCTTGTATTGTATTTTGGTACCTGTTGTCTAACCTTCATCCTCCGTTCATCCACCCTTTCTAGCCTCTTGTGTCCACTATTCTACTCTGCAATTTTACAGCATTAACTTTTCTAGCTTCCACACATGAGTGATAACATGCAGTATTTGTCTTTCTGTGCTTGACATTTCCCTTAACGTGGTTGTCCTCTGGTTCCATCCATATACCTGCAGGGTTATGACCCATAGAACTAATGGAATCAGTGCCAGTTCTTCATGCAATTTTATGAGGCCACTCTTCCAGTTATTGTTGCTGCTTCTGTGTATGTTAAGATCAAAGAAATAGGCAATTCTGTCTCTCCGGGCCTAGTCAGTGACGTTTTCAGTATTGTCTCCCTAGTTCTCCAAAGTAATTAAGTGATACCACTCTGTGTACTCATACTTTGTTGATTTGTCTATTATTCTTTTTCTGTGTACTCTAGTAGTTGTAGTTGCTATTGACTTGTCACCCAGTTTGTTAATCTGGTTTTTTTTCCTGTGTTTAGTCTGAAGTCATTCCACCCAATAAGGTCTTAAACGTCTTAATTATAAACATTTTTTGCTTTCTGCTTTTTATTTTTTTGCTTTGGGGGAATGGTGCTGAATATTGAACCCAGGGATTTGTGTATACTACACACTCACTGTACATACTTGAGCTACACCCATAGCCCTACCAATATTATATTTTTAAATTCTAAACTATTTTGTGCTTCTTTTAATAAATTTTAGTTCTGTTAAAATTTTCCATTTATTTGTGTTCTTTTTAAAAAAATTAAAAACTTATTAATCAAACCAGACATGGTGGTGCACATCTGTAGTCCCAGCTATTTGGGAGGCAGAAGCATAAAATCATTTGAGCCCAGGAGTGTGAGACAAGCCAGGCGACACAAGGAGACCTTACCTTAAAAACACAAAACAGTGTACAGAGAGACAGATATGTATCAGGTGTGTACTTGATATAACAATACATGTATTAGTAATAGTTATTCTAATGTCCCTGCTTAAATCATCTTTGAGATGTCTCTCATCTTTGAGTGTCTCTCTCTCTCCCTCGTCGTCTCCATCTCCATCTCCATCTCTGTGTCTCCATTTTTCTTTTGTCCTGGATTTTCATATTGGTCCTTTGCTTTCTTTTCTTTTTGCATGCTAGTTTTTTATGTCAGAAATATTTTTTATAAACTGTAAGCGTGTAACAGTTTATAAACTGTTCCAGCAGCCTAAGTATCAGGTGCTCTCTTGTTTCTATTGAAACTTGCTACACTTTGTACGTGGACTTGTATTTTGTGTCATATTCCTAAGGTCTTGCCCCAGCTGAGTGTCAAATGAAAGTCTGCACTGTTCAGCACTTGACCTACGTTTTGAACTCGGCTTCTGCCTTCTCAGGACCATGTGTCGGCTGCGGCTTCAACATCTCATTTTCTCTTTTCTTCTGGCTTTTTTGAAGCCATTTATTGTGTCTAAGGTCAGCAAACAACCTTAGAGGAATTTGTATAGAGATGTTTCTGGTATCTTTGCTATAGTTTCCTCCTTTTCTGGATCCCCTTGGATTTGTATAATTAATACTTTTCAGAATTTTAGAGGTAAATGAAATACTGAGGCTTCTAAAGTTAGAAAATCTTTGCCTTTTACATAAAAAATTTAAACTTTTATGAGAGAATTTGATTTTTTGAATTCAAACATTTATTCTACTGTGTTAACCTATATTTTTGAAAGTACCTCCGAGAAAAAATTGAGATGAGAGTGAAACTTGCCTTTTAATGCATCCTACTTTCAATTCTGTGTTCTTGGTTGCTTCCCCACTTCATGACCCTAAACAATGGTTTATATATTTTCTTCAGCTGTTATAGTTGTTTCACGCAGGAAAATTAGGCTAATATAAGCCACTCTCCCTTGAGTAAAACGTTTATGGTGTTGATTTTACAATTTAACTTTTATAAGCCATTTTGCTTTCTTTATGTCCAATCCTTTAAGGAGGGATGTGGAGGCCCGTGTTTACTACTGAAATTAAGGAATATTCCAGTTACTTGGGAAGCTAAGGCAGGATGATTGCAACTTCAAGGTCGGCCTGGGCAACTTTGAAATATTCTGTATCAGAATAGAAAAAAAAAAACTTTCAAGGGCTGGGGATGTAGTTCAGTGGTAAAACACTTGCCTACCATACATGAGGTCCTAGCTTCAATTCTCGGTAGGGGGAAAGAAAAGATTAAAAGTGGCCTTACTTAAGTAGTTTATGGAGAATAACTTGCATAATTTTATTTTATGAGACAAAAACAAACCTAGCAAGACATTAGTAGTTTTCAAGGAATGTTTTAATGTAGAAGGCTTTGGAATTTCGATCTCTAATTATATGTATTCCTTGGAGAATATTTAACAGTCCTTATATTTAATCAGAAATGCAGGGAACTTGTGTGTTTTTATTTATTATTTGATATGTGAAAATCTGGCTTTGAAAATTAATTATCATTTTAGTATAACTTTCACAGATTTCTGGATTCTCTTCTAGTGGATTAATGACCTGGAAAATGACCATATGTATGCTACATGGCCTTCAAGTTGCCAAGAGCTTCTGAAGCAAGTATTCTCCGAGACCATATCTGTGATAAAACGTAATTTTCATAATTTGGTGAGTGTTATATTTTGAGCATTATTCATCTTTTGTAAAGAAAACCTTATTTTTGGATTACCCTTCTTTTGGTAAGTGAGCATCTAAGTTATAAAGAAGTATTTGTTGCAGCAGCTAGTAACGTGGCTGCGAATGGCGACTCACACCTGTCCTCCTAGTATGTGCAAGCTGAGGCAGGAAGATGGTGAGTTTGAGGTTATCTCGGGTTCAGGGCAACCTGGGCTACACTGTGAGACCCTATCTGGAAAAACATTTGTGTGTGTGTGTGTATGTGTACACCTGAAGAATCTGCTGCTCATTATTCAGCCCTCATGTAATTTTATAATACCAGTATTTTTATATTTTCCCAAAAGAATGTATGATAGAATTTTTGCTTTATTATAAAGAACTAGTGATTAAATTTTAGTTTATCACAGATAAAAATACCACTTTTTCATCTCAGCATATATGTTTATTACTGCAGTATTGAATATTCAAACAAACTTACTTGGAACTTTGAAATGTAGAGAAAACACCTAGGGCTTTATTTTTGGTTTTTATATCAGGAGTATCTCATTTCCTGTAAAAATCTTGATCAGACAGTTATGTTAAAACTATAGTTTCGGTCAAGATTTAATTTTAAGGCATTTGTCCTGCCTTATACAGTTTTGATTTCTGCCATTTGAACTATTTGTCAACCATGGTCCAGAAATATTAAATGGAAAATTCCACAAATAATATAATTTCTAACTAAAATTTTTTCATAGAAAAGGCAATAAACATTTGAAATATCTTTTTTCACTTTGTGCAAAAATATATACTTTATCCTGGGTTTCTGAAAAAGATGAGTAATTGCATATTAAATTTTATGTGTAGCTATATTTGGATGTGCCGTTTTTAGAAATACATCATAAATTATGAAATTCTTTTATATTTCTCAAAATTCTTTAGAATTGTTAGAAATTGCTTTAAAAATTATACATTCAATTTTATACTTTAAGCTACAGAAAATAAACTAAATTTCATGAAAATTCTGACTTTAGTGATTAGGTATTTGGTTTCTTCTAGGTTCTGTTTATTGATCCTACTCAAGAATATGCCTTTGACTTTATAAAACTTGCTGAAGTTTTCTATTTTCATAAGTTTCCTCTCAGGTAATTGTAAATTTGAATTATTAAACTGTCAACTGAAGGAAATCCAGTGATGTTTATGTTGTGTTACTTGGAGTATTGATGTGGAATTCAAAGAAACAGTTCACTCTCAAATTTGACAAAACATAGCTTGTATTGTAATCTTTTATGCCTTTCTGCTTGCTGAAAAAATAGTCTGATCACTCTGGAAACTTATATGGGGCTCTTCTCTGGGTGACTATAATAGGAGTACATTTACCCCATTTTTCCAGAAAAATATGATTATTTGATAGTGTCACCATCTGAGAGTTGTTTTACATTTTGCAAGAATCCAATATGTCTTGAGAATTTTGGTGAATACACAATACAAATTTTTCAGTAATATTCCCTTTTTCCATATCTACCAACACGTTCCCTCTAGTCTAATATTGTGGTTCAAGAGGTAGTTGTGATGTTTGTTATTCATCTTCTTTTCCCAGAATTGGCTTTGTCTTCATTCTTAATACCGATGATAAAGTTGATGGAAGAAATGATGCTGGAGTTGCTCTTTGGAGAGCTTTCAACTATATTTTGGAAGAACGTAGTGTATCTGAAGCATTTATTTCCATTTTACATGTAAGTTTATGCACTATATAAAATTTCTTTAAAATGTATTATAGTTTTTAATTGCTAATTTGTTATACTATTTCAAATTTATGAAAACTATTATGAGAATTAATACTGATGATTAACTTGATTCCCGCTACTCACTACTGAAGTATGTAATACTGTCCCAACTTTATGAATTAGGTAACTGGGACTGTGCCGAAGTATATCTATCCATTTAAGTTTACTCAGCCCTTAAAGAATTTAAATTGTATATTTATGTTTAAAGAAAAATGTAATAGAAAAATACTATTTTGGGAAAAATTCTTGAACTTGATCCAGGGTAAAATCATTAATAAAAAGATTGTTGTAAATATGAATATTCAGTCAAGCATAATGGTGCACATCTGTAATCCTAGCACTCAAGAGGCTGAGGCAACAAGTTCTCAGTGAGTTTGAAGCCAACCTGGGCTACATAGTGAGATCAAGGCCAATCTGAACTACATAGTGAGAACCTGTTTCAAAAAACAAAACAAAGATGAATGTTCCCAGATGACAAAGTATATGCATACCTCCTCAGAATTTCAAAGAAGCTCTCTTAAAGAATTAAATTGTATGAGAGAAAATTGATAGACTCTGACAGGTTGTATAAGAAAAGTCAGGAATTAATAATAACCTTAAAGAAGAATTAAACTACAGTATAATAGTATTTGTTCATGACTTAGGAAGATTATTTCATAAATAGAGACTTCAAAACTCTTTTGACTCATTGTGGAAAAGTAAATGTTAAAGAGCTGTATCATCATTATTAGTGAAAAAATAAAGTTATACCTTAAAAAGAACTTCTACTAATTTTTATATTCATAGGCCTTTAGTTTTTCAACTAGTATTATAACAAGGAATGACTCCTCAGAGAAAGAAATTTCCAAAGCTTTTAATTTTTTATTGTGCTTCTGTAGCTCACAAGTCGCTGAATACCTTATTAATTCACAGTAATAGAATATAGAAACTATCTACAATTCAGTTATTTGCTATATAAAATAATGCCATACAGCTTGCTCTATAAAATAATGCCATACAATATGTGTCAGTATTGCATCTGAACTTACTAGTCTTACTAACTTACTAGTATAAGATTTTATAAAGGATTTAGTCAGTTGACTTAGACCTTTTATTAAGTCTGTTTTATCATAAAATAATCCTTATAGTATTCAAAACAGAGAAACCTTAAGGCATCAAGAAATTATCTTTCCTTCAATTATCTTTATTACCAATATTGAATCTCTATTTTCTATGCATTTGGATTCCCATACATATTTGCATGTGATGGCTGAACATGTGGGGCCCTAAAACTGAAGAATACGGAAGTGCTATTGCAATAATTGGCAGTGGACTTTTAGCAACTGATGGCTGGACAGCTGGCCACCCCAGTGCAGATAAGACCTGACAGAGTACATGTAAAACATCATTTCTGATACTTTAAAAACTTGTGTGAGAAACGAAACTTTAAAATTTTTAGAATTTCTTGGGTGAGACTTACAAAACCCTAAATCTAAAGGAAAAAATTGACACATTAGCTATACTACAAATGAAAAACAGTGTTCATAAACAATGTCATGAAGCAGCTGGGGAATGTTAAATTACACACAAGAGCAATATTTTCAATATATGTAATCAGTTACATACTTACATTTCATGGGATCATACATATTTCATAAATCAAAATGAAAAATATAAACAGCCCAAGGGATAGAATGCAGAAAAGATTTCTTTTAAATAGAATAGGGTATATTAATGATAATAAAAATTTACTGAAATTAGTGGTGTTATTTATTGTAATTAATGGTAAATAATAAGATAATCTTCTTAGAGATTGGAAAGATGAAAGTAAAGAATACTACCATGAGGTTATTTTACACTCTCTAGCGGTAAGAAATTTGATAGTATCATGTGTTGATGAAAATGTAGAGTAATAAGATGACTTCATACTGCTACCCTTCCTGTAGCTATATAAATTGGAACAACCAGATTGAAAACCATACCCATCTTTGAGGTTAAATTTATATATCCCCATGTGCACACACTAGCACACCCTAAGAGAACTTCTTGTACAGTTGTTCCTTAGAGGATTCTTAGTAAAATCATTCTAGAACAAACTGTCAGTAATTCAAATATATATCCATAGCAAAAAAAAAAAAATTTGGTATATTTATATAGTGGAATACATTCATAGAACAAACTGTAAATGACTCAAATATAAACCCATACTAAAAAGAGAGAGAAAAAAGAAAAGAAAATTTGATATATTTACATGGTAGAATACAATCCGCAAGCACGGCTGTGTCAGAAGCATAATGACGTCATAGAAGACAACATGTTGCCTTACACTTTTTAAAGCTCAAAAGCAAACCAAACTGACCTAAGCCATGAGAATGCATTCATAGAATATTCTAGAATTTGAAAGATAATGGTAAACTCATCCAAGAAAATGGTTGCATAAAGAGCACAAGGAAATGGAATTGGGAGAAAGGTTGTACTTAGTAATGGTGATTTTCCATTTCTTATGTTAAATTGCTTTTGTGTAGAAATTGTTTATTCCTATTACTTATGATCCACATGTGTCACATATGTCCTCTTTTCTTACCAAGTTGCATGAGAATTTATTGAGTGCATGAAAATTTGAATTATTATGTTTGAGTACCTTATGTAAGGCATCCTGGCTACATCATCTCATAGGAGCATCTAGTGTTTTAAAGCAACTACTTAGTAATGAGTAAAAATCACTAATCTCAATATTTTCATGTGTAATTTTTACTTTATTTCAAATGTCATTTTTTAATCCCTGTTTATATTTTACAGAAAGATGAACTTTTCATTTTTTTAAGTTAAGGTATGTTCTACTTTAATGTAGTAGAAAATTTGCCCCTAAATTCAGACACTCAAAAACTAACCCTGTTAGTGTAATTACAGACCTGTGCCTACTTTTGCCTCTGAAAAGATTACAAAGTTTGCAGGGCTGCAGGGAATGCAAGGGATAATAATTTCTTTTTGTGAGGAGTATAATATGATGACCCTATCAGCTGTAATATGGAGATTGTCTCTGGCAATAATAATGTAAAAGGACTAAAATTAATGGGATATCAAAATGCTACTCTTGGTATTTACATTTACCATTCTTTCTTGAAAGGGCTGGGGATCTAGCTCAGTGACCTAAGTGCCTGCCTGGCAAGCATGAGGTCGTGAGTTCAATCCCAGGTGCTGCAAAAAAAAAAAAAAAAAAAATTCTTTCTTGCGAATATCTTAACACTAGCTTAGTGCTCATAATCAATTCTTAGCTTAATCATCGTACTCAGATTTGCCTTCTCTCCTGGAGCAAAGCTGGTGCTCTTTATGCCTAAAACAGTATCTAAGTCATAGTAGAGGTTCTGTAACCACTTTATTAAAGGGAGAGATAAGAAAAGAATAGCAGCATACATTCTGCAAGTGTGACTTGAACATTTGTGATTGGGGGAGGATTGATCTAGAACAGTCAGGAATGAAAATGAAGCATTTCTGAAGTACTTCATTTAAAAATAATTCACATACCTTTTTGACCACTTACCAGTCCAGTTATTTAAATAGATGATTGAAAATTGCATTTTGGTTAATTTTTATAAGATAACAGGAAACATAAAAGCAACAGTTTTATTAAATTTATTCAGTAATTTTTTCTGTGTATGGTATGTCTTCAAACAGTCAGTAAGCAGTGCAACATTACAGTCTGGACAGTAGTAGCTGGTCTCTTTCCAAATCGTTTTTGCACTATTGTCTTTCTTTGAACTACACACTTTACAGTGTTGTGTCGACCTGGCCTATTTTCTGTAGGTGGCATCGTTTCAATAAAATGTCTATACATTAAATGTAATGGTGAAGACGTCAGTGATGGACGTGCTAGTTGGTGTTTCACTATCCCATGTTTTTCAATTATTTGGTCTATTAAACCTAATCTAAATTGTAGATGACTTTTTGAACTCCTTTGTCTTGAATATATGACAAACAAGTTCCATATTGTTTGTCCCAGAAGGTCCATAAATATTTTATAATAATATTTTTCCTTGCTTTTTGACTATAGGATAGCTTGTTAGATGTTGGTCAACTCTGTCAATACTGCCCATAGAATTATTACAATTGCTGGCCAGTATTGAAATTTATTTAGTTTTGTTTCTTTTTTCAAGTTCTGTCATTTCTGTTATGTGTAAGGAGACGTCTTTTTTGTCTTTCCTTTTCGTATCACAGACTTTTCCTTCCTGATATGCTAACATTTCTCCCTTTTTTAGTTTTTTCTTTTGCAGCTCTTTTGGCACTTCCTTCCTGTTCAGTCTCAGTGTCCCAACTGTGTTTGTTTTGTATTATAAAAGAATAGCACTGAGTTCCAAAAAAGTATAAAAATTATATCTAATATACTTAGGATAAAACTTTTTATAGATTATAGGTTATTTTTCTAAATTATAGGCTATTTTTCACAAATAAACACAAATTAGTGAAAAAATAGCCAGAATTTATTATTATATTTCACTAGACACAAATATCAAAGGCATATACAACATTCTAATTAAAATAGTATGCAGAGCCAGTTGTGGTATCATACACCTATAATCCCAGCAGTTGGAGGCTGAGGCAGGAGGATCACTGCAAGGTCAAGGCCAGCCTGAGCTACAAAGTGAGTCTAGGCTAACCTGAACTGCATGGTGAGACCCTGTTTCCAAAAAAAAAATAGTTGATATAAAACAGACAGACATATGAGTATATCTCATGCAAACAAGAATCAACTGGTTGAAGTGATGCCTGCCTGAACGACACTCAGGATAGTTAGTACATAAACAAACCTGGTGCCCAAGTGACACTCAGGGCAAACTCTTAAGTGGCTAAAGAAATTTAAGCATTTGTTTTTAAGAATTGCAGTATCTAGTTTGATTAAAATGAATAGAACAAATTTGTTATATATTTGAGGGCTTTAGAATACAATACTTATAAAATATTATACGATAATACTGTGTTAAAATTACTTTTGTAACAGTATGTGTGTATTCGTATACTTAGACCTTTCAAACTATAAAATATGTTATTTTACAGATGTATGTTAAGCTAATTACTAATTACTATAATTACTATGAAACTAATTAAAAAGAAAACTAATTACTATAAAACTAACTACTATAAAAACTAATTACTATAAAAAGAAAAATTATATTATCTTTGTTTCCACAGATGTATGAAAAAGTGAAGGATCAAAATACACTCACTGTGGAAAATGTGAAGAGTATTCTCCAAAATGAATTTCCTCATGCTGATATTTGGGATATTTTGGGAGTTCATTCCAAATATGATAATGAGAGAAAGGCAAGTTGAGAAACTGTGTTCGGTAAAATAAGCCAGGCACACAAAGACAAATACCACATGACCTCACTCGTACGTGGAGTCTAAAAAAAGTATAACTCGTGGGAACAGAGTGAAATGACAGTTACCAGGGCTGGAGGACTAGTCAAAGAATAGGAAATTTCACTTATACCAGAGCAGTAAGTTCAAAAGGTAGATTGTCCATTTTGATAACCTATAGTTAATAATAACATATTGTATATTATAAGGGCTCTCAGAACAAAAAAAGAAAAAAGATAGGCGAGGCAGTACTTTATTAATTAACTTCGTTTAGCCTTTTTGCAGTGTATACATAGGTCGAAACATCATAAATGTATACAACTGTATGCCATAGATATATACAGTTTTTACTTGTAAATTTCTGGAAATGTGAATAATTAAAGGCTGAACTCAGAAGATTCTAAAAGAACAGAAGAAACAAAGGCAAAAACACATTACCAAAAAGAAAGGAATAGTACAAAGAATTTCCAAAATCGATAGCCATGACTCTTCACACTGAATAAAAGTTCTCTGTAGTGGATAAGGATAAGGAATAATTTTCTGAATCAGTGATATTTAAGCTGAGTCTAAGGAAGTGGTAAGAGATTAACATTCCAGAGAGAAAAATGTCAGGAGGTCCTGAGTTGTGAGGGAACTGAGAGAAGCTCGTGTTTGTGCTGTATGAATTGCAAGCGTATGTTAGGAAGGAAAGTTTAGGCACTGAGGTTGGAGAGATGGACAAGGGGCATAATTGTACACCTTATAAATACTCCGTTAGTGTCCATGGGAATTGGATACTAAGGATACCATGAAATCCAAGTCCCTCATTTAAAATGGCATAGAATTTACAAAGAACATACACACACGCACACACATTACTAACATCTAACGTAATTAAATGCTATGTAAAGAGTTGTTACACTATTTTCCTTAGGGAATAATGATAAGGGAAAAGTCTGTGTATATAAAAATCTGTGCATATTCAGGTTCAGTGCAGTTTTTTTCTCTAATATTTTCAGTCTACAGTTGATTGAATCCACATATGCGAGCTCTGTAGATACAGAGGAACAGTGAAAAACCTGAAAGGTTCTACAGGTAAAGTGACATAGGCACGCATTTTTTTGGAAAGAACATTCTTCATTGTTGAGAATGGATTATCGAAGGGTGAGCGACACAGAGACATAAAGGGAGAAGGAGAGAATACAGATTAGGAAACATGAGCTAGGTTAGTAGGCCTTCGGCAGAAGTAGAGGCAGAAGAAAATGGACACGTCTGAATTATTCAGCCAGTACTATCCAGAGCCTTTGCAAGATTGGACAGGGTAGAGGGGAGATGAAAAATTGTCAAGGAAGATGACTCCCAAGGTTCACTTGAGCAGCTAACCGGGGAGAGGCCCATAACCATTTCCAAAACAGGAAAAGAGGGAGAATAATGCTTGGAAATAAGATGAGAATGCGCCTGTGAGACTTGTAGAGGAGATGTGAAATAAGAATTTAGATATATAGGTCTGTAGCTCAGAAGCAAAATGTGGGCTAAAACCATGAAATTCTCTGTCACCAGATTATTTGTGATAATTAAAGCTTTTGAATAGATACGCTGCCTAATGGGAATTCAATGAGTAGGAGCAGAAAAAAGACCTATATTTCTAGCAGGGACATTTTTCTTGAGGTCCACATCCATGCATTCAGCTGCCCATGGGATTGTGCCTAACCAATCTAAAATCAAAGGTACCTAAAACCAAGTATATCATCTTCCTCGTTATCCCAAACCTTTTTTTTATGCCCTATCATAACATCACCATTCATAGGTGGTCACCTATGCAAAAGTCTGGTCCTCATCCTGAACTACTTTTATATCACACCCTCTCAAACAATAGGTCATCAAGTTTTCAATTCTACCTGTTAAATAATTCAAACACTGCCTCACTCTCTTTGCCCTTTACCACTAATTTTTTTTCTGGTTTTTTTCCCATATTACTGCAGTAGCATCCAACCTAGTGTCCTTAATGTGTGCACCTTCTCATATTGCTGTTGCATCACTGGTAAAATAGGCAAATCTGATCATTCTACAGTTTTGTCAAGAACCATCTTTGTAGATCGAATTGACCATAATCTCTTAGGTATCACTAGATACTATATTCACTTGTTCTTAATGTACCCATATCTCCTTCTGTTAAACAGTAAGTTTCTTTGGAATAGCGTTTACATATCATTTTTATGCATTCATTAAGTTTTGATTCCTAGTAGTAACTGCCTAGTAAATGGAGATAATGCAGCACTATACATGAGAGTCCAGACTCTTGGTCAGACCAATTTGGATTCAAATTCTGGTTCTAAAATATAATAAATACATGGCACTGGAAGTGATTTAATCTCTGTATCTGTTTCATTTCTGATGTTTACTACAGTTTTGCATTTCCTTAATTCAACTCAAATACTCCAAAATTTCTGAAAAATTCCAAAATCTGAAACACTTTTTTTCTGTTTCAAATAGGGTGATATTCAGCATGTATTTAGCTTCTGAGGTTACTTGTGAGAATGTCAGCTGTAATAATCATAATCATAATACTTAGTATTGAATATCAAACAAGTTATTTAGTGACTATCATTCATAACATAAAATCCAAATTTTGAGGACCTTCCCCTTCTGGCTATGACTGAACTCCTCTAGTCTTATATCTGACAGCTCTCTCCTATATATCACACCCTATCTTTACTTGGTATTGCCTGAATTTGTCATATTCTCACTTCTCTTCTAGTTTTTGCTATGCTGCCTCTTTACTTGGAATATCTTTCTTCACTTCATCTTCCTGGCAAGTTTTTATTCATCCTTTAAGGCTTTCAGTGTCACTTTCTAACAGAAGCTTCTTTGATCCCTTCCTCTCCATTCTCAAGCTTTGTTACTTCTTTTCTGGTTCCCCTGGGAATCTTGTGATGCCTGTGTTTTGCTTGTAAGTATGTGAACAGCTTGACAGAAGGCTTTCGGCTGTATATGCAGTGGATCTAGCCTCATACTAGTGGCATGATTCACTATCTGCTTATTAAATAAAAGTACAGGAATAAAATAGGTCTCCAACATAGGTGAATGTTTTGATTTTAAGTAAATGTATCTGTTTCAAGAGTCAGCAAGCCCACCCACTACTTGTTTTTGTAAACAAAGTATTTTGGGAATACAGCTGTGCTTATTAATTCATGTTGTTTGTGACTACTTTTGCACTATGACATCAGAAGTGAGTACTTGCAACAGAGATGAGATGGCTCACAAAACCTAAAATATTTACAGTCTGGGGCTTTACAGAGATAGTTTCCTGACTTCTTCTCTGTATAGGTAAATTACCATCCTTTACATACTGTTTGGAAAGGACTGATAAAATTAGCAAGATCTACATTTTCAAAAAATGGTGTATAAAAATGTGACAGTGTCCCTTTTTCTTGTACATTTCTTTTCAAACAGTCAAATGTTGACACTCTTCTATTATTTAATGAATAGGCAGGAGCAAGTTTTTATAAAATGACTGGCCTGGGTCCGTTGCCTCAAGCTCTTTATAATGGTGAACCCCTTAACCATGAAGAGATAAATAGTGAAGAACTAGACATTGTTATTCTTCACAAAATGAAGGATACATCTCTGTATTTACAAAAAGATATTTTAATGGTAAGTTTTTATGAGAAAATGCATAAATGACATCTATAAACAATAATGTCTTTAAAAATTTCTAATGGTACAAGTTACTTGTATGAGAATTTTTATTCCGATTATTTGATTTTAAAATTAATACTTAAACTTATCTTGTGCATTGAAAAATTAATTTGAAAGAAAATTGTAATTTTTATAAGAAAATTTATCAGAGTAATCCTAAACTGCATGTTTATTGACTTAGATTAAATAATCTGTAAATGAGTATCTGTATAATTTTAAAATACGCATACAAATTGCCTATATTATTTAAATTACATTTTTATTATTTCAGGGCACATTAAATGATCACATGAATGCAGTTGATTTCCTAATGGATAGGAACAATGTGGTACCCCGTATAAATTCTGTGATTATGGACCCTGAACATCAGTACCTTAATTTAATATCTTCATCAGGTAAAATAACCCTCCATATAATGTTCTAAAAACATTGATTTCAATGCTTCATTAATTCATTGTTAAGTATTTACTATGAAATTTTTCAGTAACTGCTGATATTGGAGATTTCTCTACTTTCTCTTTCTTGGAGTCACAAGATAAGAGTGCTGTGATTGCAAAGAACATGCATTATTTAACCCATGAAGGTAATAACATTTTATTTTCTGGAATTTATTCCTAAGGTAATAAAAACTATAATTTTATAAACTATTACACTTTTTAAAATGTACTGGCAGACATTAGGAGACCCAGTAACGAGCTTAGATGGAAGGCAGAGGCAGGCCCTGCTCCCACGCGCACTCCAGCAGACATTGGGAGGCCCTGCTCACCAGTAACCAGCTCAGAGGGAAGGCAGAGGCAGGCCCTGCTCCCGTGTGCACTCCAGCAGCCCTTGGGATGCTTCCATCCCAGGTAACCAGCAAGGGCTGGGGAAAAACAAGCAGGGCCTGCACCAGAGCACCCAGTGGCCACCATTGGATACCCGTGACCAGCACTGGCCGGGAGAAACAAACAGACTCGCTCAGGAGAAATTGTAGCCAACATGGGAAGTGCCAGAACCCCACTACCCACTTGTTTGGAAGAACCTAGGAAAATGTCAAGACCAAACAAAAGGCAGTCCCTGGACTCCAACCCAAGGAGAGCAAGTCCAGGAGATGAAAACATGGAAGAGATCTGGAGTCACACACCTGAAGTTTCTGCAGCAATGGCAACTGAAGTAAAGAGACAACTCCACAAGGCTATAAAAGAAATTAGAACAGGTAAAAGAAGAAATGAAAAACATAATAAAAGAATTGCTAAGCATCTCCAAAGAAGACATAGATAAAAAATAGAGGAGCATAGGAAAATGAGAGAAACCATGAATGAACAATATAAGAGAGATTTCAAATGCATGAAACAGATTCAAAGAGATATCCAGGAAATTAAAAACTCCATTGAAAGCTGGCAAAATCACTTTCAGACCTTGAAGACAGGTGTACAGCCTGTGATCAGGAAAGGAAAGACATCTTAAAAATAATGAGGAACCAGGAAATAACAGTTCAACAACTGCAAGATGATGCAAAGAGAAATAATTTAAGAGGGACAGGTATAGAAGAAACAGGGGTCAACACAAATGACATTAAAATTCTATTTACAGAAGTAATAGCAGAAAACTTCCCAAACATGAGAAAAAGACATGATATTCAGATAAGTGAGGCATGTAGAACTCCAGCTAGTGAGATGATTGTACTACTAATTCTATTAGTTCTTGGAACAAAACAGTTAACATTCATAGGATTAGATCAATTTTGCATATCTGTATCTGGTAATCTGAGTAACTCTTTTGAAGATAACTATGCAAAATAACAACCTTTGGTAGGAACCTTCCACCTTGTTTTGAAAGCCTATATTGTTATTGTTTTGGGCTCTCTGTTATTATTATTTGTCTTTTTTGTTTCTTTTTTTTCTTGTGTTTTGTTATTCTGTCTAACACAGAAAGGATAGATGTACATGTATAGGCTTATACGTGCTTAGAACTACGAAAGAGTTTACAAGAACTGATTTTATTAAGGGTGATGGTATGAACAGCTACTTTAAAGAAAGATATATGGTAACCATTGCTGATTTCTTATCATCATGTTTTGAAGTCCAATAATGCTTTTCTTCTTTGATTTGATTGGTTTTAGTTGTTTCTCTATTATTTGATTGCAATATGTGAGAAGGTATGGGCAGCTATTTTGAAGAAAACAAGACATTATGGTAGCCATTGGTGATTCCTTATTGTCTGGTTTGAAAGTCTGTAATGCTTTCATTCTTTTATTTTGATTGTTTTTATACTATTTTGTTTTGTTTGAATTTATTGTGTGTGAAGGTATGAACAACTATTTTGAAGAAAACAAGAGGCACTATGGTAGCCATTGTTGATTTCCAGCTGTCTTGTTTTGAAGTCCTATATGGCTTACATAGTTCTATTCTGATCTGCTTTGTTCTGTTCTACTCTGTTTTGTTTTGTTTTATTTTATTCTCTTTTAAAAAAAACTCCAGCTAGCCATAACCAAAATAAATCTATACCCAGACATATAATAATCAAGATTCCAGAAATTCAGCACAAGACAAGAACATTAAAAGCTGTTAGAGAAAAGAAGCAGATCACTTATAAAGGAAAACCCATTGGAATCATGGCAGACTTCTCAGTACAAACCATCAAGTCAAGAAGAGCTTGGAGTGAAATATTTCAAGTCCTGAAAGAAAACAATCTCCAAGCCAGATTAATGTACCCTGCAAAACTACCTTTCAAAATTAGTGGAGAAACAAGATACTCCCATGACAAAGAACAACTGAAGGAATTCATGACCCCCAAACCAACCCTACAAAGAATACTGAAGGACATTTCAGAGAGAAATAGAAAAGACCATGGTTCCAGGAACAGCAGCAGAGGGGGGTCACTGAGTGGGGCAGACAATCGAATGAAGGGGAAAAGTAGACAGCCAATGGCAGGAAAATAACATCGCAGAGATGAACCAGTACATGTTGGCCATAACCATTAATGTAGATGGCCTCAATTCACCAATAAAAAGAAACACAGGCAGAGTGGATCAGGAGACAAGATCCATCAATGTGCTTTATCCAAGAAACACATTTAACTCAAAAGGAAATTCATAGAGTAAAAGTCAAAGGAGAGAAAACAATGCTTTGTGTGACAAGGAACCAGAAAAAAAGTAGGGGTAGCTTGCCCATCAGCTGAAGAATGGATAAGAAAGATATGGCATTTCTATACAATAGAAAGTTACTCAGCTATAAAGAAAAATAACCTCGAGACTCCTGTAGATAAATGGATACAACTCGAGAGCATGCTCTTGGGTGAAATGGTTCGTGGATGAACATCGTGTTGTCTCCCTAGTATAAAAAACGAAAGAAGTTAGCGGGATCCAAAATGCAAAATAGAGGATGTGAAGGTGAAAGGGGAAGAGATGTCTATAGGGGGAAGGCAGTGGCCATTGTTAATCTACTATTCTGTTTTTAAACCCTGTATCATTTTCATGGTTCTGTTTAGCTTGGTTTTATTCTGTTTTGTTATGTTTGATTTTATTATATTTGATGGCATGGACAGCTATTTCAGAACTAACAAAATGGATTATAGTAGCCATTATTGATTTCCTGTTATCTTGTTTTGAAGCCTTGTATTGCTTTACTTGTTTTCTTTTGATTGATTTTATTCTAGTTTGCTTCGTTTGATTTTATTATGTGTGATGGTATAAGCAGCTACTTTGAAGATAACCAGATGCATTATGGTAGCCACTGTTGTATTCCTATTGTCTTGTTTTGAAGTCCTGTATTGCTTTCATTTTTTTGTTTTGATTGGTTTTATTCCCTTCTGTTGTGTTTGATTTTATTGTGCCTGATGGTGTGGGAAGTTATTTTGAAGATAGCAAGAGGCAACATGGTAACCATTGTTGGTTTATTTTTGCCTAGTTTTGCAGTCTTGTATCATGTACATTGTTTCGTTTTGATTGACTATTTTATTTTGTTTGATTTTATTATGTCGGATGATATAAAGAGCTACTTTGAAGATAACAAGATGCACTATGGTAGCCACTGTTGTATTCCAACTGTCTTGCTTTGAAGTCCTGTATTGCTTTCATTGTTTTGTTTGAATTGGTTTTATTCCCATCTGTTGTGTTTGATTTTATTGTGCCTGATGGTATGGGAAGTTATTTCAAAGATAGCAAGAGGCAACATGGTAACCATTGTTGGTTTATTTTTATCTTGTTTTGAAGTCTTGTATCATATTCATTGTTTTGTTTTGATTGACTCTATTCTGTTTTATTTTTGTTGTTGTTTTATTCTCTTCAAAATAAAAAAAAATGTGCTGGGAAAGTTAGGCCTCTTGTCCTAACTAATCATACATGCAGAAGGACTTCATCTTGGGTTATTGCCTTTTTAAAAAAATAAGCTCTTCCATTTTTACCTTTTAAGAAAATGATACATACTTTTCACAAGGCTATGTTAAATTGATAAAATGCATGAATAAAAATATAATCCCAAAATCAGCAAAGATAATTCTAGTTTTTCTGGTGATTAAATAAACTAGGTGCTTTGTTTAGACTGAGGGTCACAACCAAAGGAGGAAAGACCCAGATAGTAATATATTTGGAAGTAAACATTCAGTCTAACAAGTGTACAGTAGGACCACAGATTTTTTAGGGCACAATTGACTATTCAAGTAGATGAAGATAATTAGTATTTGAGTTGTCTTGCTTCACTTTGTCTTGTTTGGCCTGTTTTGCTATAGAGATGAAAATGAGAACCTGTAAATATAAAATTTCATTCTTCTTTATGACTGAATAAAAATCATGTCTTTTGAAGGAAAATAGATGGATCTTGAGACCATAATACTGAGTGAAATGAGTTAGACACAGAGTTAAATATCACATGGTGTCTCCTATAATATAAATAAAGAGTATAATAAAGGATATATGATCAGAAGCAGGGAGGCCGACTTTTTGGAGATGAAGGCAGTTAAGAAAAGTGAAGGGTGGGAAGATCAAGGAACCAAAGATTATCAATATAATATATTTATTTTATATAAAATAGGTACATTTCCCAAAATGAATGTATCATGTCCTGCATATAAGTAATCAATCAATAAATAATAGAAAAAGGATGATTTTAATCTCCGTATATAAGTGTTAACTTTCTAACAATAAGAGTGATCTAAAGATAAAATGAACTGTGTTACAAAAATTAAACTTCATGTATGAGAGAGATTTAATACTAAGGGCACGCAATCACTTTTTTTAAGACTGTCTAAATCAGATGGGCTCTGGATTACTTTTAACAGATTCTGTGATTTATGTTCATAAAGGGTATGTCAGTGAGAAATTCAACAGAGATAAAATGCAGCAGTTCCACCCTCTGGTAAGCTAGGCTTTTGAATGTGTCAAATAAAGGCAAAAGGAGTCAGAGATCAAATTCTGAATAGTATTTCAAGTATCTGTTTGATTATCAGACTAAACATATAATTGATACTCTTTGGCTAATTCTCTTGCAAATCAGAGGCATATTAACTGGGAATCTTTTTTCCTCTTACTTCCATTTATGTAAATGTGTGAAGAAACAATGCAGCTTTGGGAATTTACTTAGTACTTTGAAATATTTCTCAGTTTGCTAGGGTGAAATAATGAAAGCACTGTGGCCAGGGATTTGGCTCAGTAGCCTCAGCACCTGCTTGGCAAGTGCGAGGTCGTGAGTTCAATCCCTGGTGCTGCAAAAATAAAATAAAATAAAATGAAATGAAATGAAATGAAATGAAATGAAATAATAATGAAAGCACTAACATTAAGGCAGAATCAGAACTTTGTTAAGACCGGGGGTTTAGTTCAGTGGCTTAAGTGCCTGCCTGGCAAGCACAAGACCATGAGTTCAATCCCCAGGAAGGGGAGGGAAAGAGGAAGGGAAGGAAGTTACTGCTTTACTCTCAAGTTGCTTCTGAAAGTTGCAGTATAATCAATGCTATCTTTTTTGTGACTTTTCTCTGGTTTCCAGAGCCAGTTTTTGTATAGTTAGCTTATACTATCTATGTAATACCTTTAGTTTCAAATTTATTCAGTGCTAACTTTTTGGTACAGCAGTTTTTTAATAATTAATTGAATGCCTGGTCTAAAGGACCAGTTTTCAAGTAGCTATTAATGACAGCCAGGCAAGTATTATTCAGGTGTTCTTTACTAAGCCTGGATGATTACACTGATTTAACTGTAATGTTAAAATTAAAAATAGTTTCTTGCTTTAAATTTCAAATCTTGAAATGTTTTTGAGATGAGAATTATATCACTTTTGAAAGAAAAAGATGACATAAATTAGACCAAGTTAGTGATAGTCAGAAATTAATTATAAGGTACTAAAAATACTACTGTTTTCTGTACCTTCTAAGTATGGTTCTCTTTCTTTTGTATGTATGGCTTATAAATATCATTTTTTCACAGATACATCTAGAAGGCAGTTTTATTTACCAACACTGGACCATGAAAGCTATAATACAAGTTTCTCCACTGGTAAAAAAGTATTTTACATATGTGTCCCTTAGGGACTATTCTTCTTGATATAGACCTTATACAAAGGTTATACTATTCACTACTCTTCTAGCATTTTTATGTGTACATACATGTGTGCAGTACATACATAATTTTAATAATATTTTCAGAAATATATTTTTATTAACAAAAATGCTCTCTTTTAATTTTAGGAAAAATTAATTTTACCTGTTTGAAACTTTCAGATAATAATGTAATTTCTACAGTCACTCTGTGGATTATTGCTGATTTTGATACATCTTCTGGGAGAAAACTGCTTTTTAATGCATTAACACACATGGTGAGTTGATATTCTTCTATAAAATTTTAATTTGTTGCAATTTCAAGAAAGCAGTATGAACAACAAGCATTAAATCTTTATTCCCCTTCATGTTAACATTTTAATTGATTAGAACATAGTGCTGAGGAGACTTAAGTCAGGAATTTACATTCAGTCTCCATAACCTAGAAGAAGAAAATCCTACCTGTTTTGTGTGATTCATGGCCTGTGTATTCTCTGGTAGTCCTTTTGATCATGTAAGTGTCTAGTAGTGGTTACAAGTAGGCTATTACAACAAGTTATTTTAGAACATACCACTACCTCAGTGACCCTGTGTCTACCTTTTACCAACAATAAGTATTGGCAATTTTTTGTCACACAGGCAGCACTTTTTCTTGCTGATTATTTAAGAAAAACTAAGTAAATTCATCTTATCAAAGATATTTTAAGCTTTAAGTCAACCTTAGTTTTCTTATAATTGTAAGCCAAGATACTTCAGGAGGATTCATTTTTATAGCTAAAAGTACTCTTTAATAACCTGTACAATATTTCTAAGTTTTAAAAAAACACACACCAGGGCCGGGGATCTAGCTCAGCGGTCTAAGCACCTGCCTGGCAAGCGCAAGGTCATGAGTTCAATCCCCGGTGCCGCAAAAAAAAAAAAAAACAAAAAAAAAACACACCTAAAGAATAGAAACCACAATAATTTATCACACTGTTTTTATATTACCTAAGTATAAATGTGTTGCTATATAACAAATCATGCTTCAACCCCGGAGCAGCGTAGCCGCCGCTGCTTTGGGCCCAGCTTGAATTGAAGGCGCGCACAGCAAATTCCTCCTAGCCGTGCAGCTTGGGAACTCTCGACCAGAGCGGTAGGAATTTGCGCCCGTCCCCCATCAGCCCAGGACGTTCAGAGCATCCCTGGGGTCCTGCCTGGGCCACACCCATTCACCCATAGCAGCATAGCAGCTGTTTCTCTGGGTCTGGCTTGAGTCGAAGGCTCGCACAGTGAATTCCACCTAGCCATGCAGCTTGGGACCTCTCTAGCAGACCGGTAGGGACCTACACCCATCCTACCATCAGCCCGGGACGTTCGGAGCTTCCCTGGGGTCCTGCCTGGGCTCCGCCCAGACACTGCCCAGCAACAGAACAGCCACAGTGGTAGTCTTGGCTGGAGCTGAAGGTGTGCACTGTGCGTTTCACCTAGCCCTGGCACCTCAACCATGCACCTTGGATTCACCTGCCACAGTGGCATACAGGAAAATGACAAAATGAAAGAGCAAAATGCAATCTTGCACTTCCAGTCCTTCTCAAACAAGCCAAAGAGACACGGACATAGAAGAAAATATGAGCCACACACCTGAAACTTCTGAAATGATAGCAACTGAAGTAAAGAAACAACTCCATGAAACTTTAAAGGAACTGAGATTAGAAATGATTTCCCAGGTAAAACAAGAGATGATAAATGTAATGAAAGAAATGCTAAGCACATCTAAAGAAGATACAGTTGGAAAAATAGAGGAACACTGCAAAAGGATGGAAACCTTGAATGAAGAACAAATTATGCTTCATAAGTTAATGACTTAAAACAATGGACGTTTATTTTCTCACTTGTTTCTGAGGTTCAGAAAATCAGGAGCAACTTGGCTAATCTGTGCTCGCTTAGGGTCTTTTGTGAGGGTGTAATCAGATGATGACTTCAGACTGGCGCCGAAGGATGAGCTCCTAAGATGCCTCAGTTACCGGCCTCTTGGGAGGAGCCCTCAGCTTTCACTCGCTGTTTGCAGAGCACTTCATTCCATTGCCAGAGACCCTCTTCGTGTTCAAATCTCACAGCATGGCAGCTGGCATGTGATAAAAAAATAAAGACAGAGTAGACCACAGTGTAATTTATGAACTAGCTGTACTTTGTGTTTGTTAAATAGATCCCTTCTTTTCAGTAGGAGAAGGGGCTACATAAGGGCCCCTTGAAGGTAGGGTTCATTTTGGCCATCTTGAGGGCTTGGCTACTACATTAGGAATTAATAATACATTTTAAATGAAACATTTGTAAGTGACATTTGAGCAATGACTTGAAGGAATAGAGGGGACTAACCGTTCAGAGATACTAAGTAAAAATACCCTCTCAACAGACAAGCTTCCCAATGCAGAAGTCTAATGCTGGAATATCCTTGGATGTGGGAAGACAGCAGAAACTCCATGAGGGGTGGTCAAGGCCAAAAGGACTGCAGCTCCCTCCCTGCAGCCTTCCCCCAACTGAAGGGTGGACTCTTTTGCGGCACCTGGGATTGAACTCATGACCTTGCGCTTGCCAGGCAGGCACTTAGGCCACTGAGCTAAATCCCCAGCCCTTGTCTTTTGAGACAGGGTCTCACTATGCCGTTCAGGTTGGCCTTGAGCTCACTTTGTAGCCCAGGCTGGTCTCGAACTCACAATGATCCTCCTGTCTCAACCCCCCGAGTGCTGGATTACAAGTGTGCGCCACCACGACCGGCTTAAAGGGTAGACTCTTAAGTAAGGCAAGTTGCTAAGTGGAATCTCAGCTGCCTCAGGCTCAGCTCACCAACTGGGTAGAGCTTCCACACAGGAGAGGCAAATGGAAGGCCAGAGATTACCGTCCCCTTGTACTGTACTCTCCTTACATGTCACAGAGTTATTCTGGGAGAAATAACCAGTTTTGATGCAGTGCACAGATATTGTACCTAAGGAGAGAGGTAGACCCTATGGACAGAGCTCCACAGCTCTGTCTGAGAAAAATGACTTTATTTTGATTACAGTGTAGAGGAATGCGTACCTAAAGGCATTGTCAAAAGCAGTGGAGATCTTAGTGAAAGCAATTAAGGAGAAGTTGGTAGCTCCATGATACTGGTAGCATGTGAAATGACGGAGTAGTCAGAAGTTTAATACAGAATGAGAGAAAAAGCCAAGACAAGCTGTCCTGAGGCTACACTCATTCTTGAACATCCACACAAGTGACTTAGCTCCAGTTCACCTACAGGGCAACCCTGGGCCAGGAGGGGCAGACAAAGAAGATCAGGCATTAACTGACCTTTTCCTAATACCCTCATAACACAGAAGTACTCTTGGAGGAAAGGCCCATGCTTGTTTTAATGCAGTAGCAAAGATATTCTGCCTAAGGAGAGATGCGGAGAGACATAAGGACAGAGTTCTGCAGCTCTGTCTGAAAAGAATGACTGTGTTCTGATTTGATTTTTATTTTGATTACAGTGTATACACACTGGCTCCACTCAGAAGCAGTCAGAATTAGGTATGGGCAGATTTGAAAGCATTTCCTAAGCCACATGAAGAACAGTAAGGGAAGGGCAAAAGCCTTTTTGGTTTAAGGGACTTAGGCAAAGGCTCTGAATAAACATTGTTGAACAAGAAGCTATCCTGACTCTAGGACAACTCCTGAGAAGTCAGGCTTAAAGATGAAGTTCAACTTATTCTGGGAAATGTAGAAGACTGTACATGCCAAAGATTCAACCTTCTTAGGAGTTATTAGCAAAGGAAATTCGAAGATAGTATTCCATGAGTGAACATGGCAAATTGTAAAATCCCTAGATTTTGAGCTAAGTTTGAGTAACACATGCAATGAATAATTCAATGTCACATACATTCCATCTCCCTACCTCTTTCTTTCTAACTGAATACAGCTTAATTTAAGCACAACCTTTGACCAACAAATGGCTTTTACTTACTCAGAGACAGTCCTTAAGAAACTGAGAAAAAAGATAAAAATGAGGGTGAAGGGGCCAGGGATTTAGCTCAGCAGCATAAGCACCTACCTGACAAGCACAAGGTCATGAATTTGATCCCCAGTACCAAAAAAGAAAAAAAAAAGGTGAAAATACAAGCAGGAATATCAGGGATACACACTGAGCGAAAAATGAGACTTTGCATAATTACATAAACAACTGACTGAACAAACAATAAAACCCCAAGGATGCTGGGTTGTCACTGTCCAAATCTCCTCCAGTATAGTATCTACAATGTCTGGTTTTCAATAAAAATAATGAGCAGCATGTGAAGGAACAGGAAAAATTCTACATCTGTTAACTGGCATGCTTCTGAAATAGAGTTTTTTTTTCTTTAACCAAAAATGATACAGAATTCTTTCCTAAAAATCAAAGGAAATTCTTTATTCTTTAAATTTAGTTACCAATTTTCAGAGAAAGAAGGTGGTGCTATAGTAGTCATCTTTTTTGATGGGAAATACCCCCTTTTTTTCTTTCAAGTATCATTTGCTTCATGAAATTTGTTTTAGTATGCTTCTGTCATTTATATGTATTTTTTGGATCCTTTCACAGTCCTACTCTGGCTAGTGAACCCATTCAAGCAGACTTCTATACCCTCTAACACCCCTGTATTGCCTCTGAACACCTTCCTTACATGGTAGAAATAGCAAACTCTCCCTTTCTCACTTTATGTTTACCTAGTCCAGGAGCTATAATCTTCCACTTTTTCAAGGAGTTCAAACTCCTTTTAGTGGGAAATGGTAGTTACTAAACCAGATCTGGCGACAGAGGGTGCTCATTATTAGTAGGGTGTGATTGCTTCCAGACTATATCTGTGACCAGACTGTAACATGTTTTCTACAAAATTTTCCCTCTGTAGGGAAGTATTTGCAGCAAAATAATATACCCTTAAGCATAGGCTCAAAGTATTTGAAGCAGAATTTAACAAAATTTGAATGAGACTCAAACAAAACCATGAGTCAACTGGGCACAGTGGCACATGCCTGTAATCCCAGCACTCAAGAGGCTGAGGCAGGAGGATGCCCTCAAATTCAAACCTAACCTGGAGTATGTAGTGAGTTCAATGCCAACCTGGACTACAAACTGACATCCTGTCTCAAAACAAACAAGCAAAAAAATGAGTTATATTATGAAATTTTATCACACTTCTCTAAGTAACAAATAGAACAAATACACAGAAAATCAGTAGGACACACAGAAGATTTGAATGAGAAGATCAGCAACCTTGAAGTAATGAATAGTGATTTTAAAAAAGTAAATAGCATGTAGAATGTATTCTTGTAAAACTCAACTGTAACATTTAAAAGACATTTGTGGATGCTGGATCATAAACAAGTCGCATAAAATTTTAGAGGACTGGAACTCTGACCACCGTGTCATTAAATTAGAAGACAGTCACCAAAAGAAAACTGGGATATCTTTATATCAAAATGCACTTTTGAAAATATTTTGAAATGAATATGAATTTAAATGACATTAAAACTTGATGGATATATAAATCCATGTGATACATATTTTAAGACAAGTCTGAAAAATTAGTTATCTAAGCAGAGTTTAAAATTTTTAAAAAACAACAGAAACCTAAACTTTTTTTCAAGGAATAAAGGAGAAGAGAACAAAAAGTAACAAAAGACAAAACAAACATGTAACAGTGAAGGTCTACAAAGCAAAAAATTGGTTTTTTAGTAATAGAATTGATGAAACTCTGGTTAAACTAGTCAGGAAAAGGAAAGACCATCCCACAACTTTGGAAGCCTGAGGCAGAAGTATTTCAAGTTCCAGTCCCTCCTGGACAATTTAGCAAAAGCCTACCTCAAAATAAGAAATAAAAAGGGCACTATCTCAGTGCAGAGGGCCTAGGTTCAGTCCTTAGTACTGAAAAAAAATAAATAGAAAAGAAAAACCAGAACTATTCATATATCAAGATTTGATTTTTGATAAAATTAGATTTTTACTCTGTCTGAAGGTATGGGCAGTTATTTTGGAAATAACAAGAGGCATTATGGTAACCATTATTGATTTCATTTTGTCTTGTTTTAAAGTCCTGTGTCACTTACACTATTTTGTTTTGGTTGACTATTCTGTTTTATTTTGCTTGGTTTTATTCTTTTTAAAATAAAAATTACCAAAAAATGTTTACAAGTGTGAGGTAGTGGAACACTTATGCATGACTATTGGGACATTACTAGTGCAACTATTTTGAAAACTCTTCAGGCTGCTTCTAAAATTAAAGATATGTATATCCTGTTTGTAATGCTTAAGACTGGAAAATGCTCACATGTCCAAGAATAGTAGAATGGACAAAGGTTCATTCATACCATGGAATGCTATATAATACCAAATATAACTGCAACTAAGGAAAACAGTACTGATGAATCTCACATTGAGTGGGAAAAGAGTACAAAATATTACACACTAGATGATTCCATTCACATGAAATTTGAAATAAATGTTTAGTGAAGCAAAGTGAGGGAATAAACTGTAAAGTAAAGCAAGAATGTTACTACCATAAATGACAAGACATAGTTTTCTTTAGAAAAGTGAGAATGGATAGTAACTGGAAGAGGATGTGAGGAGTGTTTTGAATTGCTGGCAGTGCTTTCTTTCTTGACCTAGTTGGTAGTTTTATGGTAGTTTAGTTCACTGGGCTCTATGTTTTGGTTTTCCGTATTTTTTTAATTTTTAAGATTTCCATTAGTACATATTTATAATATATGATTACCTTCATCAAGAGGAGTTGATATGTGTATATATAACACATCTTAATTCTTCTTTTGTATATTTTTTGTGTTAATCACATTTAAGAAGAGGTAAATTCAAATGTTGCATTCCCAAAGAATCTATATACAAAGAAGTGAAACAGGTAGCATTTCTAAATGATTTTTTCTAAGTTATTTTTGAGATATTCTACAGTTAGTACAATTATCATGGAAAGACTGACAGTGAGGGTTAATGTATGATAAACAAGAAAAAATATGTGCAAGTGTAAAAATATAAATAAGATATTGATCTTTTTAACCTATAATTGTATTTTTCAGAAAACAAGCGTCCATAGTCGGTTGGGGGTTATTTATAATCCTACGTCAAAAATAAATGAAGAAAACACAGCTATTTCTAGAGGAATTTTGGCAGCTTTTCTTACACAGAAAAACAACCTTTTGTGGAGTTTTCTCAGGAAACTGTCAAAGGAAGAAACTGCTACAGCCATTTACTCTGGAATTAAAATTAAAACTTTCCTTACTGAGGTCAGTAACTACATGTTTGAGATAATAAATATATGTTGCATATTTCAAAAATATAGGTCATTAGGAGATACTGTGCTGAGAAATATCAGTAAGTATGATCAGTTGAGAATAGTAAACACTCTTATAGAATGGAAAAAGATAAACATTAAGTGATACGATTTTTTCATGCAGGCATTTAACAAATCAAATTTTACGTATTTCATTAATTGCTTTATTATTTTTAAACTTGATAGCAGTCTAGTTTTAGGACATGTAATCAAGTGAAGAATTGGGGATTAAAGCACTAGGTAAATCCTCAAGTATTTCACTGAAGAAGTCCAGGATGGGAAACATTAGAAGATAATTTTCTGGAAGAAAGACTCATTCATCCATTCAAAAATTCTTTACCAGTTACTTATCAGACAATGGAGCTATCCTTGTGAATAAGGCAGAGAAAATCCCTGCTCTTGTGGAGTTTATGCTGAGGTGAGAAAGTTGTAACAAAACGGTACTAGAAAACACAAAGAGACATTAGAGGATACATAATTTGGAGTGTGTGGTTTTTAGATGGAGTATTGGAGGAAAGCATCTCCAAAGAGTTTACATGTGAGCAGTTTTTCATGAAAGGAGAAATCAAGCCATGTAAAGATCTGGGTGGAAAATATTACCAGGTTTAGGACCATGGTGGTCTGAAGGCCTAACACAGACAGTCTTTCCAGGTCTAAGGAATAGGCAGAAGATTATTGTGACCAGAAGGATGTGGTGATGTGGAGACTAGTAAGAGATGAGGTCCAACAGATAACTCCAGATATTTTAAGTATTTGTGTATATTGAGAAGCCATCAAGGAATCTTAAGGAAGTGAAAAAGCTAAAAATCACTCTAGATGCCATCAAAGATTAGATTGTAGGTAGAAAAGAATGCACACAGGATAAACAATTAGAATGTTATTGCAGTAATATAGCCAAGAAACAATGTTTTGGACTAAGTAGTGCTAGAGATGATATAAGTTGATTCAGGACTTAGGAAGGTTCTAGGATTTTGGGCTTGAATAGCTAGAATTAATGATAGTATCTTTGAGATGAAAAAGTCTAGATGAGGAGAAGATTTGTCATATAGAGGATCGAAAGTTAAATTGTGTACATGTTAAGTTGGAGATACGTGTTGGATACTCAAGTGGAGATGTTGAATTGACAGTTGAATAAATTAGTATCATACTCAATGGAGAACTGTAGCATCATCTGTTAAAAAATCACTCAGTATGAGAGTCATCAATATTTATGGTGTTTAGCATGAAGACCCTGAATGAGATTACCTAAAAAGTAAGGAGGATGATGAAGAACAAGAAGACAGAGGACTGAAAACTGAGGTCTGGAACATTTCAGCATGTAGAGGTACCCATGAAAGGGGTAATCCATTGAAGGAGACAGATGGAACAGCTAGAAGTTAGAAAGATAACTAGGAAAGTATGGTGTCCAAAGGCCAGTTAGAAAAGGTATTTCAAGGAGGAAATGATCAACTGTGCCAGTTGTTGAAATGGAGCCTCCTATTTGACCATTTTATTTGTTAAGGTGGTCGTTAGGATAGGTTATATAAATGAATTAAAGATCTAAGAGAAAATGGGAAACCAGAAAGTAAACATAATATAGGTAGCTTTTCATAGGAATTTTCTGTGCAGGGGAAATAGGACTGTATTTAGAATGGGTTTTGAACACTGCATCTCGAATGGCACTTGAGGTCCCAGTTACACTAGTGGGAGTAATTTGTCCAAAAATGATAGAATGATAAATAGGAGAGCAAAGTTCTTAAGCAGGTAAGAGGTGCTGGGAACCAACCCAGAAGTGTGTTGATCTTAAGAACAAAGTATTTCTCTATTTTGTCCACAAAAGTGGAATCTATGGGCACACATTAGGAGAGTAGATTTATTTAGTGACAACAAGATGAAGTATTTTTCTTCCATTTGCTTTCACTTTCAGAAGTTGGGTATTAAAAGTGAGAATAGATGTTCTTAGAGGTTTGAGGAGAGAAAAGATAATGTCAGATATTTTTCTGTTCGAAAAGTGGCAAAGGGAATTAAAATTAACTACATTTATGTAGGAAGATTTGTGTTCCTTGCCAAGGACTTACTTGAAGGTAATGATCATAGTGAAATAACCATTGGTTGCCTGTATTTCTCAAGCTGTATTCCGTTGTTTAGGTCTAGTTGCAGAATATGCAGCATAGTGTCTCACTGAGGTTGGACTTTGCCAGGTGAATATGGCTAAGAGAAAGCGTTCAAGAAAGCTAAGCATGGAAAGTCTTAATGTAGTAGTAAAAGACTCAGTTACAAATTGGTTAAAAGAAAACCTATGGTATGGAAGGATAAAGAAAAATAAATAAGTGACAGCGTCTGTGGGCCAAAAGGTCGAGTAATGATTGGTCTAAAGATGGGGACACCCAGGAGGAGATTATTGAAATGGGAGTTTTGGAGGTGAGAGTTTCCAGGGCTGTGCTGTCCAGTAGTGTGACCGCTGGCTATGTAACACTATTTTATACTTAACATTAAATACAGTTTTAAATTGAATTCCTCTGTTGTGGTAGCCACATTTCAAGTGCTAAATGACTGTCTGTGGCTGAGTTACCACACTAAGCAGTGCAAAGGAAACTTTCCATCATCCCAGGAGCCTGGCAGTTTAAGGCCTCACCCTCTCTCTGTTATAGTAGAATCTGCATTTTAACAAGATCCCCAGGTGATTCGTATGTACATTATAGTATGAGAAGTACTTACAGGGAGAGGTGTTCCTCGGTAGGAAGGTATATGGAACCTATATGTGGTTGATTTTCTGTGAATGTCCATAAAATTTTTGACTCTGACAAAGGTTTACTTTTAGTATTTAAATACACTGTTACTAAATTGGTGTTCTGGAGTGGTATAATGGATTGAAATAGGATAGTTCTATTTTAAACACCTTTTTATTGAGAACACTAAAATGAGAAGTACTTAGTTCAGAATTTCATGAACATTATAATTCATTTCTTTAATGTTAAATTTTATTTAAATTGATACCTCAGCATCTTACTAATTCAGTAATCCTGTTGAAATTCTCTAAGAATAAATAGTGAACTATATTTGTGTCAATAATTAAATACATTGTGAATGACTTGGCAAAAGAGGATTCTTTTTTTAAATGTTATTTATGAAGAACATAATACTTTTTAAAATCCTCACTTGGTATAATTTCAAATTTTAAGTAACACTACTAAAAGTAGGTTTTCTTAAAATTATCTGCATATTGACTATCCTTTTATTCATTTTGTTATTTTTACCCTGTATTTTAGGGGATGGATAAGAATGCTTTTGAGAAAAAATATAACACCGTTGGAGTAAATATTTTCCAAACACACCAGTTGTTCTGTCAAGATGTACTTAAATTGCGTCCTGGAGAAATAAGTATTGTCAGCAATGGAAAGGTAAGTAGAAGAAGCACTTGCTCGCTTTTCTCTGTGACCTTGATGTAGTGCATCTCGACGTTTTTCTGTCACAACACACCTGACATGACACTGGGGTGATCCTGCTTCCGTGATGAACACGAGTCGGGGCTCAGCAGGAGCAAAATGGGTGCCTGACCCTCTACCTAGTCCTTCACCACTTTCTTCATTCCTAACATTCTCCGAGTCATGAGTGCAGGCACGAAGGCGTTCTTTATGCATCTTGCTCTTACTCTAATAAAAAGATTAGAGCAAAGTGTACACATGATAACATTGAGAAATTAATGTTGTAGTAGGGATAATGAGGACATCATTATTTTTCTTCTTGTATCTTTTTTACAATTGTTTGTCAAATTGCAGTTGGTTTCTATTGTAAATTTTGAAGTATTAGATAATATAAATGCCACATAATATTGACATAATCTTCAAAAAACTGTTAAAAACTCATACTCTGACCTTCCTAATAAAATGTACTAATATCTTAATGTTTTATCTTTCAACTTTTTTCTACCATAGACATTTCTGTTTCTTTTAATTACATGATTTTAATCCTATTACTTACATAATTTCATATCATGCACAATTTTCCTAACAAATCATTTAAATACAAGATGACCAAAAATTGCATTTTTTGTTGATTTTTGTAAGATAACAATTTTATCAAATGTATTCAATAACTTTTCTATGTATGGTATATCTTAAAACATTCAATACACAATCAACACTAGTTACAATCTGGACTGTAGTATCGAATCTCTTTCTGAATTCTTTTTGCATTATTCTTTCTTTGAACAACACACTTTATACTGCCATGTTGGCCTTTTCTTTTTTTGTGTGGTGGTATAGTTTCTATAAAATGTCTACATTAGATGTAATGGTGAAGACATCAATGATGAACATCCTGGTTGGTGTTTCCCTATACCGAATTTTTCAGTTATCTGGTCTGTTAGACCTAATCTAAATTGTAAATGACTTTTTGAATCCCTTTGTTTTGAATAAATAACTAGTTCCATATTGTCTGGTCCAGAAGGTTCATAATTATTTTATAATAATATTTTTTTCTTGCTTTTTGATTACACAATAACTTGTTAGATGTTAGTCAACACCACCCATAGAATTATTGTAATCATTGACCACTATTGGAATTTTCTTAGTTTCATTTCCTCTTTCAAGTTCTAGCATTTCTGTATCATGAATAGTTGACAGTAAGGAGACACCTTTTTTGTCTATTTCATAACGCAGGCTTTTCCTCTCTGATATGTTAACATTTCTCCCTTTTTCAGTTTTTTTTTTGCACATCTTTTGGCTCTTCCTTCCTGTTCAGTTTAGTGTCCCAACTGTATTGTAAAAGAATATCACTGAGTTCTGGAGAAGTATAAAAATTACATCTAATGTACTTACGATAAGAGTTTTTATGGATTGTAGCACAGTTATACATTATTTTTCACAAACACAAATTAGTAAAAAATAACTAGGACTTACTACATTTCACTAGATAACAAACATCAAAGGAAAATACAAAATTCTAAATTAAAAGTGTACAAAAAATAGTTGATGTAAAACAGAGATTAAAAAAAGAAAAAACAAAACAGATATATGAGTGTGTCTCGTGCACACAAGAATCAACTGGTTGAAATGACACCTGCCCGAGTGACATTTGAAATATTCAATACATAAACGCACTGCTCAAATGATGTTTGGGGTAAACTGTTAAGTGGTTAATGTATCACAAACATTTTTATAATAGTCTCTGTTGACACATACAAATATAAATCTCTACTCATTTTTTAGTATGATAATCTCATTTTGTTTCCTAAGTAAAAAATTGAATCTGCTTCTTACATTTATTAGGAAATCAACCTGTGCAATGTTTGATATATCTCTGATGTAAATTATCAAATTATGTATCCCTAAATCATCTTCAAAGCTGTAATGCATTCTCATTCTGTTGTTTTCCACATTTTTATGAACTCTTCACCTGTGTCTTACAATCACATTTATCTGTATGCAGCACTATTTTAAAAATTGGTAATAAAATTTATTATTGTACAGAGTATTAATGAATTTCGATAGTGAGCTATGTAGAAGCCCAGGAATGACATTGCTCTTTTTTTTTAAGCAAGAAGTTTATTTAAACAAGACTCTTGACTTAAAGGGAAAACTATCTGGGATTCTTTTTTTTTTTTAAAGTAATTTACTCCTAAAGACAGATTGCCTTACATGTAACAGCTACATACAAAAGTTATAAAATTGTCCTTGGTTTTACAATGATAAATGAAAACCATTAAAATTCTCCAATCAGACAAGGTATGCAAGGATTTTTACATCGTTGTCTTTTCTGTTAAAACAGTGAGAGAACAGTGAGAGCAAAATAACTTATTGGACTATAAAGATAAGAGCTGGTGAGCATACCAGTAATGGGGGGAAAGGGGATTATTTTCACAGAACCAGTAATTCCCCACCCCATCTCCATTTGATGTCAATCAAAACATATTTTTGGTCATTTAGTAAAAAAAAAAAAAAAATATATATATATATATACACACAATATGCTTGTGGACATACACCAGATACTTTATGTACAATTAAGGAACGGGGAAGGAGTAAATGAAAGAACAGAGAAAACTACTGTAGTAGTCAGGATGTGGTGGAACCAAATTGCAGTGTTCTAATTGAGATGTATTTTTGTTCTGTAAGAACAGAGTTCTGGAGCAGTTGTTGCAGGTTCCCTTTTTAGTAGACATCTCCTGTCTGCTGCTGGAACACATCAGTTGTGTCTTCATCCTCCATTTCCAGCTGTGCGGGTGTGTCTGTTTCACTGATTGGCTGTCCATCAAATCGGAATCTGATCTGCCTTATTGACGAACCCTGTGGTTCACAGTAGGCTGTTGTTAGTTTACTAAGTGTCGTATGCCTCTTCATCTTAAAGTGCACCACAGAACCATCCTGCCCGCCACCTTCAAGTTAATATGATCGTTGTTCTCAGTCTTGACTCCTTCCTTGGGCTGTTCGTCGGCCATAGCAAGTGCCTGAGTCTTCTTAGCTGCTGCTTCACAAAAGAGGTACCAGGTCCGCACCGAACAAGCACAGAAGCAGCACCAGGAGTGGCAGGAGGAGGACACAGCAGTGGCCAAGGGGCCATTGCTTTTTTTTAACAGTTGTTTTGGAAGGAAATAACAGTTTTAAAGCATATTGCTGTCTTTGGTTTCATATATTTTCTGCAGTGTAGTCATATAGTGTTATGATATTAGTAACAACCATCTTAGTTCTAAAACTGGGTTTCTTTGGGGGTTTTTTTGTGGTTTTGTTGTTTTTGTTTCTGTTTTGGTAGGGGTTGAAAAAGGGTCTTGCTTTGTAGTTCAGGCCAGCCTTGAACTCTTATACCCCAAACTGGCCTTGAATTCTCAGCAGTCCTCCTGTCTCAGCCTCCTGGGTGCTGGGATTACAGGCATACACAACCATACCTGCCTTAAAACTTTTATCCTCATTTTCTTTAAAATTGATTAAAATGTTCAGACATTAATCTTACACTTGCTTGAAACCAGTCTTCTAGATAGAATGGAGTTGATATGGATCAAGATGAGGAAAATTGCAGGATGAATAAGGTTCATGAGGCGTTGATGGGAAAAAATAGAGAATTCAGTTCTGGACCTAAAAGTAGGCAATTGAATACAGGAGTTGAACTGAGGAAAGATTGGCAACAGAGTTTGATGTCAAGTCAAATTATATTGATATTTTGTGTTGATTAATGGAAAAATGTAATTTTGATTATCCTATGGCTTGAAAGGAATACTAAGGATTGTGACTTATGAGCTATATTGTAATTCTTAGCTTACTACTCTGTCCTAGAGAACTGCTATGAAGCATAATAATCACAGCAATTGTAGGAGATTGCCATAATTCTCAATCAGTTTAATGTTTGAAATAATTGTGGCATTCTAGCATAGAATTTGTCCAGATGTTTACATTAGAATTGGAACATAGTCAAAGTTAAAATTATTTATGTCATCAACAACTAGGATATAATGATTATGTAATTTAATACTGACACACTAAAGAATTTTATATAGCTCAGTGACATAAGTGCCTACTGGCAAGTGCAAGGTCCTGAGTTCAATTACCAGTACCAAAAAAAAAAAAAAAAAAAAAAGCTAAAAGACATGGGACAGAAGTGCAGGAAAAAGTAAGGCCTTTTTTTTTAAAGCCAGACAGATCTGTATTCAAATTCAGTTATACAGTTAATTATGTAACTTCTGTACAATTTATCTTCTTGATTTGGACAATATGTAAACTATTATCAGATTAACTATGCTTTTTATATAGAGCACGTGGAATGGATCTGGACACAGTAAATTCTCAATACTTGAACTTACATTTTCTCTTGAACTGTTTGAAAGCTGTCATGGAAGTAGTAGATACAGCTGTAGGCTAGATTTTATTTATACAAGATGTCAAGTGCAGCTGATCAAACTTCTGTGAATGGAAAGAGATTTTTAACTTAATGTATCAATGAAAATTCTAACGAGTTTTCTAAAATTTTAATGAGTTATCAAAGGAGCTAATGCATTTGTGTTATAGTAGTTATTAAATATAACTGAAAAAAATCACATTTTCAAAATTTATAAAGATGAGTTAAGCACAAGATACATTTCATCTCAGTTTCAAGTTTCCTATTCTTTTTCCCACCTTGAATATTACTTGATTTTCCCTATTTAAATCACATATTTTTTTCACAAATATAATCACATTTAAGTAAAAGAAGATATAGAAAAATCATGTTTCCCCTAGATATGTGATGCTGTGCTTACATGGGTGAAATAGTGTTTTCTGATGAATCTAATCAACAAAGACTGATAATAATCCTTTAAGAAAATAATTTAAAATTTTACATCATAAATTACTAACAAAAGTACCCAGTGACTAGAAGTAATATAGGTAGAATTCAACTCTTTTCTTTCAAAATTATCTTAAAAATTATAGCAGATTTTAAGGAAAGAAAATGTTTATATAAATGCTTTTGGGGTCATACTACACTTTTTTCCCCTGTGTTTTTACATACCTGTGATTTCTCTTTAAGGTAAAACATGAGATATTTGACAGGTAATGTCACCTAAGCAAGTAAGGTAGAGAGATTTAAGGACTATACTATACTGCAGTAATTTTTAGACAATATTAATTGTGGATGCAGGTGAGAAGGAGTAAGAAAGTTTGGCTGAAACCATTACATTCTAGTTTTTAGCAAGAAAAAATATTGTAAATCATTAGATATGATTGGTTTTATACATAAGACCTGGTCAGTCCTACCTTCTACATCAGGGTCTTGAGTAGAAGAGAATTATGATGATTGTACATAATAGCTTCTTCAGGAAACACTCATAATAGTAGATTTTTGGTGGTGATTGGATAGACATCCTGAGAATTTACATATGTAGCAGTTTCTTACTCTGCAGTTATTAACTATAGTTTCTTACTATGTAGTTACTAAAGATGAGCTAAGTGATCTTGCTATACTACAGATCACTTCTACAATTACCAGTTAGATGAAAGATAGCAGAATTGTTATAGTGATTTGGAATTTTGTGCATGATATTTCTTTTTAAATTTAATGTTCAACTATAATTTGTCTCTTTGCAATTTTATGATTTAGGTATTAATTCAGGTCTACCTTAATATAAACTACAATTTATAGATGAACATAGAAAAATAAAGTTAAAAGATTTATACACTATGGATAATTACTTTCATAAATATTTGGAAGCATGATTTTAAAGTAAAACTTTGTAATGGAAATAATTTACTGCTTTTTTATTTTGTCATTTTGATTTTGGTGTTTGTGCAGTAATATTTGTAATTATTGGAGTGAGAAAATATTTTTCTCTTTTTTGTTTCTCGATGGATTTAGTAAATGATGAGATTAATTGCCATCATCTCTTTAATCATCTCTAATCATTTTTTGCTTCACAAATATCTATTTAATGAAAAAATAGTTTTATTAAACTGCTATCTTCTAGAAGATACACAATAATGTATTTTCATTTTAAGTTTTTAGGACCTTTAAATGAAGATTTCTATGTAGAAGATTTTTACTTGCTGGATAAGATAACATTCAGTAATTTAGCAGAGAAAATTAAAGGCATTGTTGAAAGTACAAAAATCAACTCAGAAAAGTAAGTATTTAAATCATAAGAGTAATTCATTTTGGGATTTGAAATTTTGTGCATGGTATTTCTTTTTAGATTTAATATTTCAACTGTGTAAACTAATAAAGATGTGTAATAAAACACCTGATACTATGAAAAAAATAATAAAGCATCCCTTTACTCAACACTATAGATGTTAATGTCTTCCTTGCCTTAAATCTTACAGTTTCTTACCTATCCAGTCCCAATCCCTCTCTACCTAAGAGGTAATCTTTTTTTTATGGGTTGTATGTGTGATGCCCATATTCGTGTTGATACCTTTGGTACATAACATAAATATCTATGATCCGTGTTTATTGTGTTGAATGCCTTGACATTTTTAGACAAATGCTGTTACACTGTACGTGTGTGGTAGCGATTCTGTGGCACACATGTGGCAGTGGGCACACAGGGCCCTGTGTGTCAGCACGTGAGCCGGGTTGACCCAGTGTTGCCATAGCAGCCGAACATTAGCTATTCAGGTTTAGTTGAAGTGTTGGCACTGTGATAAATACATGGGTTTTGGGTTGCAGTTTGGGCACTCAGTCTCTAAGAGGTTCGCCATCCCTGCTGTAGGTTTTCTTTGTGGTCTCTCTTAAGAGCTTTAACTATGTACATATGTACAGATCCTTTCTTGCAGCATTAATTATAATGTAAAATATGAAACTTTTTCTTCCTAAAAATCTCATATATTGTTTTATCTTGTTTATCTAGCATGAGTGACCTTGTTATGAAAATTGATGCCCTTCTTTCCTCTTGGCCTAAGACTACACCTTGGTATAATATCACATTTCTTAAAGAGAAGCACAGGTAATAATATAATGGTATCTATTCAAGTTTTTTCTGTCAGTGTATGCTACACTCAATTATTGTTTCTATTTATTTTGATAACATAGTAAAATTTAAAATAGAATTACAGGTTCTTTGTTGGAGCATAAATGTATTTGACAGTGTTAGGAAAAGAAATTATAAGGCTAGAGGTACAGCTGGTAGAGCACTTCTTTCCTTGCATGTACAAGGCCCTGGGTTCAATCCTAGCATGACAAAAGAAGAAGACATTACAGTTAATTGTATATTCTAGTAAATACAGAATGATGCATGTAGGATATGAAATTTTGTGTAAGTTACACCTGACATGATTTCTCTTATTCTGAACGTCTTTTTCTCATGGTCAAGATCATTTTTAATTTTTGTAATATCTTGAAACAATCATTATATATAATACCTGGGTCTAAAGACTCAGTTACTCGAGTTTGATTAATCAAATAAAATTTCAAATAGTATTTTACAACAGCATGTCTCAAAGTGTGTTCTGGGGATGTTGACGAATATATTCTGAGGAGACAGTCTCTGGAAAAGTGAATTTAAGGGTCACTGCATTTTAGGCACGTTTAGTTCCTATTTATGCATGTTGCCATAGTGTATTTGTCTCCATTGGCTTAGGTTGTGTAATATAACATTAACTTTCTTGTCCAAAAAAAAAAGAAAAAACAGCATTTGAATACCAAACAATCACTTAACTAGCTGTGACCTGCCTTCACTCAGTTTCAAGTATGTAAAATATAGATGATGTTTCCTGCAATTCATGGGTTATGTGATTCAGGCCTACTTCCTTGTATATGTGTAGATACTTACTGTACTATTGCTATTATTTGTATTTGCTCCACAAATAATGAAGTATCTCTCACAATTTGGAAATAAGAAAAATAAAATTGAACCTGAAAGCTAAACCCTAAAATTAACACACATAGAACAAGGAGAAATCTCAATACTTACCTGAAATAGAGGACCTAGGTCAGCAAAATGTAATAACTCGATTTACCCATGATTTTACTTCCCATGGTTCCAGTTACCTGTGATTAATTGTGATCCTAAAATAAGTATAGTACAGTTACCCTAAATTAGACCACATTCACATAACTTTTATTATAGTTTATTATCATAATTATTATAGTTTGTTATTGTTAATCTGTGGTTAATCTGTGATTTAAATTTTATCACAGGTATATATCTCACAACAACAAAAAAAATACCCTAGATTTTGGGCACCACTAGGAATAAGTGAAACATACCCCCTGGGGATAGGGATGAGCTCTGTATCAATTTATTGAAGAAATAATAACTGTTGGATTTTCTTTGTGTTGGAAACCTACAAAAATTAAAGGCAAAGTCCTTAGCAATGCTGAACTATTAATCAGTGTTGAGTCAGAGCAGCAGACACACTGCACGTGTTTGGTTGGATCTGAGGGTGGCTGGATAAAGGTTCGTGTAGGAATTATTTGTAGGACTTGACCTTACAC
>RJWT010000645.1:0-61132 GCA_004365215.1 Cuniculus paca | reverse complement strand
AAGTCCAGGGCCAATGCAGTCTCCTTATAGATGCCTGCCCAGTTTTCCCTGCCCCAGAACCTTTCCCACTGCTGAAAACACATGCGTATTTGGTAGTCCTTAACTCAGGACAAATCACAGTTTACTTAGTCTTGTGGTTATTTAGGCTTCAGACTTACCTACCCAGGAAAATCAAAAACTACCCCTTAGTACAAAATAGTACCTCAATAAATGAGATATGAGTGAAAGCATGTGTGAGTGGATCATTTGTGTGTGGCAATCAGGTGTGCTTTTCAGGAAAAAAATCCATTTTCATATTCCCTTGTCTGCTCTGCCCCTTATCAGGCTATTCATTTCATGATGCTCAATCCAAATGTCCTGGAGGTCAGTGGGGAAAAATGTGTGCAAGGAAGCAAACTCATGAGGCCACTACTGAGTGTGTTTCTATTACCTTAACCTCAACCATCTACTTGTATTTCAGTTCCAATCCCACCTGTCTTCACCATTCTGTGCAGAAGAGTACTGACTTTTCTTGGTGGCCCACATGGAATCTTCTCTCCTTATTTCCCCCCTCGCCTCTCTCAAAATTCCAATTATTTTTTTTCTAGGTCACTGATTTCCCCCATGACATATTTCTGAGTCACTCTATCTACACCTATGTATAGACACAAATGTGCCCTGGTTTGAACCAAGAGTAAGGCAAGGTTGTTATTCTTTGATTTCTAAGATGTTCCCTGTCTTTGATAACATTTGGGGCCACACTTTGAGGGCACTTGCTTAGGGAACATTTTTCTGACCTTGAATTTACCTATGTTCCCCTACAGACAGCCTATGTGTACATAACTATTTTTAAACTTTTCATCCATTAAACTCTTGGCAGAAACACAAACTAAATGAATTCCAAACTCAACTGGCTTGAATCCACATGTTTGGAAAGGAACATTAAAATGGCTCAAATGCACTTATTTGCTCTCTTCTGTGTTTGTCAGGTTAGAATCATAGCATTTCGAGATAGAGCTGGGAGTTCAGGTATTTGACCTGTTTCTTTGCCATGGACTGGAAATCATTTTCCACCTTTTCACTCAGAGTGGGCTGTCTGGGCTTGAAAGGCCACGTGTGTAATGTAAAACAGCAAATAGGGTCCATTCGACTCGGGGCGGGTGCTGGGCAGCGAGGCAGTAGTATCTCCTGAAGCTGCAGCCCCAAGCTCTTATTCGCTTTGCACTTTCGCCATGGCTGAGCAATGACTGTGCAATTACTAATTTTTTTAATCAAGCAGAAAACCAATAGACTGTCAACAGTAGGTTTGCCAGGAAGCATAGTACAAGACTGGGGGTGGGAGGCTAAAGACGATGGAGGAGGAGGCGGCAGCTGGCCAGGTTCAAGATGAGCAGCTGCCTCTCTGAGCTACCTCTCAGTACACTCTGGCTTGGAAGACAACTTCCTTAGCAAATGGTGAGTCCTTAGGAGGCCCCAGTGTCTCCTGAGAGGAGTGCCACCAGGCCACCTGTTATGGTTGATACATTGAGTCAACTTGAGCAGTTTAGAAGTTTAACTGAGAGACTCAGCAGGGAGCCAGGGTTCTTACTTTGTAAATATCCTCATCCTGTGCAAAGGAGGGCAAGGACATTTTGTGAGCACTACCCCCACCCTGAAGGTGGTGGTAGTGGTGGTGGGGTGGCCAGTGTACAATAAAAGGGATGGAGAAGAGGCTTGCATTTGCTCCTTTTTGCTCTGGCTGCTGCCTCGAAGTGCTGCCCCAGTGCCATGCCACCCTGCCTTGGAGCCAGCAATTATGGACTGAAATCTCCAGAAACTGTAAGCTAAATAAACTTTTTCTTCCCTAATTTTGGGTGTCAGGTATTTGCCTACCACCCACCTACCCATATACACTTGTATTCTCTTCCATCCATTCCATTCCTTTTCTGTTTGTTTGTTTGTTTGTTTGTTTTTGTACTGGGGATCGAACTCACAGCCTTGTGCTTATGAGGCAAGTGCTGGAACTGCTGAGCTAACTCCCCAGCCCCCCATTTCTTTTCTTCTCCATCTCATCTCTGGCCTTTTCCCCATTGTGATATTGATCATGATCATAATTTATAAGTGTATGTATCAGTATATTGCATTATTTTTATTCTGACACCTGGTTGGGGAAGACTTTGAACTCTTGATGGGGAAAAAGGAAAAGCTTTCTGGAGGAGGTTTTAAGCTTGGACTGGGAACATAAGGGGGAGTTCATTATGCCAAGGAAAAGGATATACAGTGGTCTTGGTGAAATTGAAAAAGTTGCAGATGAAAAGATAGGGAATACTGGATCCAGCCTTTACTTTTAAAAAGAATCTTTAGTGAGAGAAATGGCCTCCATATCATCATCAATAGATACTGGCCAACCCAACCTTGACTGTTGGCCTAAAGGTCTTAGAATGTCTCAAAGACTTCCAATTGCTATAGGAAAATAAATGCAGGAAGAAAGAGGCATTCATTTAACCTTCCTTGGAAAGTGCTGGTAAAACAGAAGAATACCCCAAGACCTCATCAAATGTGTCCCATATTATAAGGAGGCCAGCACAGTATGCATTCACTTGATAGTGGGTACAATTATCTTGGATGTACAACAAATTTATGATGAGGTTAAGTTATATTTTTTTGTGTGTGTGTTGAATGTATGCTTGAGAATATATCAGGCCCTTCTGGAAACTGCCCATTATAGTGTACAGAACCTGAGACAACATTTTACCAGTTGAAATGATTACAGCTTTATTGTTATGACTGCTTTTATAGGATATCGTTGATCACATCTAACCTTCATTTACCACTGCAACCTCAGTCAGCAAAGAAACTCCCTTACCTTAATGGACCTACTGAAAGTATATTACATGTTAATAATGATAAAATACACAGCTGGCATTTATTGGGAACTAAATGTACCCTGGCTTAGGCTAAGTACTCTTTGTACATATCTCATTTAATCTTAAATGTCAGATTTTAGTTCTCATAATTTTAAATATGAAGAAACAGATATAGAGAGGACATATTTCCCAAGATCATACAACTAGCTAATATAGAGCATCACCATTTTCTCACTCACTCTTTCTTTTAAATGAATATACTGAGTAATTTTTAAGTTGAATCAGAACATATGAAGTTTTGTATAATATGAGCTCTCTGCTAAGGATACAGTCAGTGAAGTAAAATGACACAGATATTTAGAAGGAAAAGCGAGGTGTACTGAGTGATCTGAGCGTTTTATTCATATAGAGAAGTGGGGACTCACCTTGGAAAGCAAGTAATAACAAAGCTGGGTTTTAAAGGGGATAAAATTTTAAGACAAAATGAGAGAAAGTCTTCTAAGCAGAAACATTGCTTAAGTTACGCTCTCCTGTTTCAGTCCATTAAGTGCCACTATAACAGCACACCAGAAACTAGGTACTTTCTAATGAACAGATTGGATTGGCCAAGATTCTGTACTCTGGGAACGCCAACATTGAGGCCTTCTTGCTGTGTCACCCCAAGAGAGGTCAAAGAGAGAGAAAGAGAGAAAAGGAGCCCAAGCATGTCTTTATAAAATCCAGTTGCATGTAAGAAACCCACTCCCACAATAACAGCACCAGTCCATTCACCAGGGCAGAGCATTCATGGCCTAACTACCTCTTAAAGGTCCAGCCCCTAATACTCTTACAATGACAATTACGTTTCTAACACATGCTTCATGGGAAAAGCATTCAAACCATAGCATCCTCCAAAACAAGAGTAATAAAACCAGCATATATAGTATTGCCTATTTTATTTTTATTACCATTTATTATTCTTTTAGTAAAATATCAATGTATTTTATTCATTTGCATATTTAATTCTGTGGAGAATTCACAGCCCTGTTCTTCTCAGAGACAACATTTAAATAAATCTGGAAACAGTAGTACACAGTAATTTAAGATTAAATTTAGATTTCAAGAATTTCAGACAGATACTATTAAAAAAATCTATGCCTATGACTTAGTTACGATCATTAGCAAAACCAGCTAGAGAGTACATTGTCTTTTCTGTAATAGGAAAGTCCTAGTTATGGCAAACTGAAGCAAGAATGGGTCTGGTTGAAGAATCTGATCTCAGCTTTTGAGGGCAGTCAGGATTACCCATGGATGACATGTAAACAAAAGATCTGCTTTTATGAAAGTGACTATAGAAAATCTCAGCCCCATCTACGGTCAGTAATTAGGAATACACAGTCCCGTTAAAAGTATGTTTGTCATGCGCATGCTTGGTAGGATGACCAGCTTCTTACATCTTCAGCCAGGGACACCCAGGCCCTTCACCTTCCTGGTTTGGAGTGAAAGAGACAAATGGGAATGAGTCTCTACTTTCTCATTACTCCTAATAAACAGTCAAATTTTTGCACCATTGATGTATGGAGGAAGACAAAGGAAAGGGAAATAAGTAGAGAGTAGGATGAAGGGATGGAAGAAATTGGAAAATACCACAAAGGAAACAGAAATGCATCCGTCTCTGCCCTTCATCCCTGTGTCCAAAAGGAACAGGGTGGGTAAAGGCATGGCACGTCATCATTGCTGGGAGATCTTGACTTCTATGCCTTTATCACCACTACAACATTCCACATCCTCTTTGGTTTAAAGAAGAGAGGGGACTTACATCTCCACATTAGCCCATGAGGCATGTGAAGAAGCAATGTTTTAAAATCCTCACAACAAATGAGGACAATAAGGCACAGAAAGGAATAATAATGCAGCCAAGGCCAGATAGTTTATACAAGTCTTATCTGTGACATTTCAGCAAGGTTAAAGGAAGTCCTGTATTCTCAAAATAAAGTTAATATTAATTCGCCCTGTGATGTTCACCTGGAGTTGGAGGGTGAGCGCTCGGTGTGGAGGAGTGGGTGGAAGATGGGAGGAGTTTGGATGTCAAAGGAACAAGCAAAGCAATGAAGACAAGGTGTCAGAAACATGCAAATGAGCTGTGTGGCTCGCAGGTGGGATTGACGCTGAAATGAAGGCCATTTGCACTGGTCAAAGCATGTCATAAACATCCCTCAAGTCACCAGTCTGTCCAGCTTGTCCTTGACTAAGTAAATTCAATTTAGGAATGTGTTTAATTTTATGTAACCCATATGGAGTCTCCAAAGTGCTCCCCTGCCTGTCTGGATTTTTGTCTGTTCATGTAATTATACCATCTAAGAACCCCTCCTGCATTCGATCATCTCTAGACAGCACAACAATGACACCACAGTTAAGACCATCTTGCTGAATTGCAAATGTCTTCCATTGCATTTGGCAGCTCCCTCCCTGACCATGTGGCTCCAGTAAGGCACCATAAATCAGCTGAACCAGAAATAACCCAAGAGGATATTTGGAACAAAATGCAGCAGGAAGACAGGATGAAAAATGTAAACACCAGGGAAAGGTGATGAAGGAACAAAGAGATGTGAATGAATAGAGACTTTTTAATATTACATGGAATAAAATGATGTATTTGCCAAAACCTTGCTGAAGTCATACTTGGTATTAATGTTTGTATTCTTTCACCCCTGAGCCTTCCAAATTACTATCTGCAGGACCGCTGTAGCATTAGTCTAATTAGAACCAGTGAAAAAGCCAAAGTCCAGAGAGATCACACCACGTTTTGGAGAGACAGTGTTTATCCCTACTGCTGACTTCCAGAGGATTTCAACTGTCTCAGGGAATATGACAGGTGGGGAACTACTTCCTCGGGGGACAAAGGAGGTGTTTTTACCTCCAGCCATTTCTAACATTTTATCTTGCATCTTGTATCTTTACGGCAAGAAAATTCTAAAATATTCTAGTAGGTCAAAGGAAGGTATATATGTATGTCTCACTGAAATAGCTACCCCTTCATTTACTGAGTACCAACTCAATGCCAGGCAATGTTCTAAATGCTTCCCAAACATTCTCTTTGTAATTCCAAGAACAACCAATAGGATGGGCTTTGCTATTGTTACTGTGTCCTTGAGAGGATGGAAGCTCCATGAGACGGAAGAAGCTGCCCAATGCGTGCAGCTAATCACCAGCTGAATCTAGTCCCAAACCCGTCTAACTAATTGCAAGATCCTGCTCTAAATCAGTGCACAATAGCAACCTCTCACCTACTAGTTTGAAGTGGTTCTTAGCTGTAAACAACAGAACCCAGTCTCCCAGTGGATGTAGGAAGACACTTGTGAAGGCAGGCCAAGCAGAGCCTGGAGGCTGTGGAGGGAGAGACCTAGGCTTGACTGCCACACACCCAGGATTAACGCAGCCAGTGAACTGCTCTTTAGACTGTTTCCATCGGAAACACCCTGGTGCTCTAGCCCGGCATTGCCTCTGAGCATACCCAGGCCTAGGCGTCAAATTCCTCACCAGAACTGCCCCAGAGAAGACAAGAGCCTCTGCCACCATGTTTTGCAGGTCAGTCTGCATCTCCTGTCCTCATTCACTTTCCACTCAGGTCTTATGCGAGCACTTCTAATCGGGCAGTCTTAAATCACATGCTGTAGCTACTTGCAAGAGGTGTGGGGAGATGTCGTTTGGTAATTCTTTTCTTGGGATTGTGAGACTCACAACATGGAAACGGGAGAAAAAAGGAGTGGGCTAAATAGAAAAATTTAAATCCATTAAAAATAGCATAATAGCCAGGAGTGGTGGTGCACACCTGTAACCCCAGCACCCAGGAGGCTAAAGCAGGAGAATCACTGTGAGTTCAAGACCAGCTTGGGCTACATAGTGAGTTCAAGGCCAGCCTGTACTACAAAGTGAAACTCTGTCTCAAAAAAACAACAAAAAAAATAGTATTACTGAATGCTTTCTGAGGGCCTGCTGTGTGCAGGACATAGCACTAGACTTGAGGATTTCATATATGAAGGAATATGGTCTGAACTCTGGCCATTGGAGGAGTAGAGTCTGATTGTATAAGGTAATGAACAGCCCAAAGCAGCCCACACAGAAGCCAGACAAGCAAAGTCAGAATAGACAGACAATTTCAGAGGCAAACTCCATGAGCTGGCATCAAGACATGATGGCTGAAAAGATAAGAGCAGATGCGTCAACCATTAAAGAGACCGACATAATCCCCAACACAGAAACATGGGTGAATGTGGCAGCCCTCCCCCAGCTGGCCCAGGGTGTCTGGGGCAGAAAAGAAGGACCACATCCTTGCATTGGGCAGGGTAGGGTCTAGAATTCCATTCTGACCAGACAGTGGAAGGTTCAAGGGTGCAGAAATTTATTTACCGTGGAACAATGTTTATTAAGGGATTGGTGAAGGAGGCAGGGGTAGCAAGGGCAGGAGGCCATGATTAGGGAAAGAAATCATAGAGCATTGTGACCATGAGAGCATGAAAGAGGATGGATGTCACAAAGAGGCCTACATTTCGGACAGTGGCCTGAGGAAGATGCACTGCAAGACTGCACCAGCCAGGTTATGAATTACAAACAAAAGACCCCACTGTAGTGTGACGTGTTTCAAGAGCAAGGATTTGTAAAACAAAATCTCAGGGAGGGCCAGTGAGACAGGCTGGAGGTTATGCAACCCGGAGCCATGCCCAGACACCACTCAGCTCTTGTTGCTGCAAACAGAAATCTTACAAACCCCTCAAACTTTAAAGAGCTGCTCCAGAGCCACACTGCCATCCTTCCACAAAGTAGAGTCCAAAGGTGCCATCTTTCTGCTGCTGCTCTGACAGGGGCATGATTTTTGAGCCCGTTTTTCACATGCCCATGCCCTGGTTTCTGGAGAGGGCTGGGGAAATAAGCTCTGCCTTCTCCCTCAGGAAGGACAAGTATTGCAGGAAATGGCTGTCTGAAGACCGGGCAGCCACATTCACAACAAATGACCAACACAGAGGCACGGAGTGAGCTGCCTCTTGTGTGTGTCTAGGGCACATGACACCGGCCTTGGTCTGGCATCTCCAGACTAGGAAGCAGCACTTTGAAAAGCCACAGAGAGGGGCTAAAGTGTGCCGTAGACCCCAGCTGGGGGCTTCAGGGTAGTTAGAGGAAAACTGATTTCTGAAAATAGGTAGTAAGTTTGCTCATCCTGAGGATATGATCACTAATACTTACATGATGCCTTCCCAGGGATACTGCATCTTAATAGAAAACAATGTTGTAAGTATAAAGGGTAACTTATTAATTAACCAGGAGGGGTTATCAGGTAACCAGTGGGGCAAAGATTTGATGGGTGGGGAAGGTGTGCAAGCACTTCAGGTAACCTGCCCCAAAGCTATTCTCCCTTTCTTTATTAACAGTGTTTCAATGTCAATAGGAAGGGCACAGCAGTATACTAGTTTTAAATAGCTACTACCTTATAGTGTGGGGTGATCAGGTGACATAGTTTTTGGTCTTTGAAGTATTAGCAAAAGTCTACTGGGAAGGATTTCTAATAAAGCTACTCTTTTGAGTTTTTTAATTTTAATTTTTATTAGTACATGTTGCAATATATAATGATTACATCCATTGTGGGGAGTTGGTACATGCACACAACGTATCTTAAGCCTTTTTGTGTCCCCTTGCCCCCATCTCTTGGTACCCGCCCCATTTGCAAGAGACCTATCTCCTTGTTTCCTATTATCTACCTTTCATTTTGCTGCTTGATTTACTTATACTTTGGGTTTCTCATATAAGAAAAACCATGCAATATGTAAGCTTGTATGCCTGATTTATTTCACTGAACATTATGGTCTCGAGATACATCCATTTTCCTACAAATGACTCAAATGTATCCTTCTTTATAGCAGAGTAGTGTGCCATTATATATAAATACCACATTTGCTTTATCTATTTGTGGATGAACATACTATGGCAGAACTCTTCCCTGGAGGAGGATGGCCAGGCCCCTCCTGAAGGAATGCAGTGGAGAGGGAGCCTTCCCAGAATCAAGGAAGACAACAAGGCTCAGTTAGTTCCTAGATGCACATGTGTAGTTCTAGCACTGCTCTGTAACACAGATTGTACCCAGTCAGGCTGTAGTGTGTTAGTGTGTTACCATTTATGGGAGACAAAGACACAAAAATTCTATAAAAGGAAAAACTCTGCCAAGTTTGGGGCTCAGCCTTTACGGTATTAACCCACTAAGCCCGATGCTAGCACAAATAAACACTACTTTCTGGAAAAGCCTCGGTGTCCTGCCTCTCTGTGAGAATCCTGCTGCAATATAGGCTGAGGAAGCTACTCTTCTGTTAATTAAAAAAAAAAAAAGCACAAACTCAACGGGTCCATCACTTTGTTAATTGGCCTTTTTGAAAAGAAAATTTTGAAGTAGTTTTAAGTTCACAGCAAAACTGAAAGGAAGATGAAGGGATTCCCTGTATATCTTCTGCCCCACAGATGCTCAAACTCCCCCATTGTCAACATCTCCCACCAGAGGTCCATCCGTTTGTGACATCTGATGAACCCACACTGGTGCATCATTATCACCCAGAGTCCATGGTTTACAGGAAGGCCCACTCTGGGTGCTGTATATTCAATGAGTTTGGGCAAAAGTAGATACCATTGTAGTCTCATGCAGAGCACTTTCACTCCCCTAGAAGTCCTGTGTCTCCACCTCTTCAGCCCTCCTTCCCCAACCCCTGTCAACCACTGATCCCTTCACTATCTCCTACAAACGTCTCCTTTTCCAGAATGTCACATACTTGAGTGCATTCCTTTTAGATCAGGTTCTTTTTTTTTTTAAAGAGATTAAAACAAAACAAAACCCGTTCAAAATTCCCCCATGTCTTTTCATGATCTGATAGCTCATTTCTTTTTAGTGCTGAATAATACTCCACTGTGCAAGTGTATTAAAGTTTATTCATTAACCTACCAAAGGACAACAGCATCCAAGTTATGAATAAAATTAATATGAACATCTACATGCTGGTAGCAGGGACCTAGAGCCTGGGCAAGTGGGTAACTAAAGTAGAATGAAGCCTGGCATCTCTGCTAAGCCTTGCACATAGGCATGTGAAACACTCAGAGTGTCTGATTACAAGGTTTATTAGCCCTAAATGGCTGCCTCATCTCCCTTCATGACCAAGGACATCAAGATAAGAATAACTTAATTATCAGGATTTGCAGAGACATCCAATTGCCAGCTTTTACAGTATCCACTTCCAGACCCCCTGGAGCAATGCCTAGAAGCCTCCAGTCATTATTCTACACCTGCAGTCACCTCCGATTCCTGGAAAAGCAGACTCATGCAGGTCACCCAGTGATGAGATCACCCCTGAAGCAAAAGCCCTCATCTCATAATAAGAACCAAACGCCCTGGGAATGACAGCACCCCCCAGAACCTCACCAACCAGACTACAGCTTAACCAGAATTACCTGCACTGCCTGCTATGCAAACTCCCAATCCTGCCTTCATTCCCTTTATAAAACTTGGAAGCTTCTGTCAGCCTCTTAAAGATAGACCTTGAGCCTCTTTATCTGTGTTTTCCAGCATGGCCATGTCTATTAGATCTCATTTCCCACTCTTCACCACTGATCCTCTCCTTTACTGGCATTAAGAGATGGGTGCCAGAGCTGGGACTTGTACCCTAAAACTCTATGACAGTTTTTTTGCACAGACATAAAATTTCAATTCGTTTAGTAAATACTGAAGAGTGTGTACTGATCTGCTTTGCCATTGCTGGAACACAATAGCCACAACTTAAGAGAAAAGAGGTTTAATTTGGCTCACAATTCAGGGAATTCAGTTCATGATCAGTTGGCTCTGAGGCAGAAACACCATGGTGGAAGAGCATGGCAGGGGAATGTTCCTACCTCACAGCAACCAGGAAGAAGAGAGAAAGGAGCAGCCAAGAACAAGGCTATACCCTTATAGGTCACACCCCATGGCCCACACCTGAACAAGTCCCACCTCTTAACAACACATTCAGCTATGAACTCATCAGTGGGTGAACCCCCATGATCCAGTCACCTTACAAAACCCCAGCTCCAAACACATGAGATGGGGGAAACGTGGCTTCCTAAACAATAGAAGCATGTGACTGCTGGGTCTTATCACTTTTGCCCTTTCCTATTGCCCTTGGTTTCTCCTGGACCACAAGGGTTATTCCCAGAGAAAGAGAAGCCCATCACCTGGGACAAAGGAAGTCTATGTTAAAGAAAGAGGCTCTAGATCTGGAAACTAGTGGAGACTACATTGGCTTCCTTGAGTAGCTACACCAGTCTGCTCACACCAGACTTTTTGTTACATGAGAAAGATAAACCCCTTTTTGGTTATGATGCAGGGGTGATATCAGAACCTCCAAATATATAAGGGAAACTCCAAATATATAAGGGAAGTATTATGTCTCCCAACCTGTAAGATGTCTGATACACTGAGTTTGTGTTCTCTAAAATTGAAGAATAAATTCTAGGAACAACAGAGGTCAAGAGTAGGAAGCATTTATTGAGAGAAAGAAATCTTCTGTCTAAGAAGGATAGAAGGGGATCCTGAGTGGGTGGCCCGAGGACCTCACTTCTCAGGGAAAGTTTTATAGAGCACAACCACATGAGTACAATGTGGGTTACAGCTATGATCAACCAATAAGATTACAAGTATAGCTGCTTAGGTAATGTTGATCCAGTGAGGAAGTAAGTCACCAAGCGAGAGGGCATGGAAAGAACAAAGAACTTTTCAGGTAGGTGATGGATCTGGGGCCTTGGCTGCCCACTGGGGTGAATGATGCCTGTCTAGACTTTATTAGACCAAGTTTCTCATTGATCTCAGCTCTTGGGGAGTATGTAGGCCTGGTCCTTTTGTTCTCTTGAAGCCTGGCCTCCAACTGGTGCATCAGGTTCATTTTCACCTTTTGTCTTGACTCTCTGGAGGGCCCAGCCTTATCTGACTGCCTATTATAGTCTACCTAACTTAGATGTCTATAATAGTTACACTACTGTGGTCTGTTTTTTTCTAGCCAAACTTAGTCCTACCTGGAATTGGAACAGTCTTGATGTTCCTGAAATCACTTGGAATTAGTATTTTGTGCATAACAAGTTTGGTTCTTAAAATGTCAGCATGGGAGCAACTGTAGCAGTCCTACCCCCTTATTAATTTTTTATTTAACGTTGATTTAAATATTGAATCTCATACTTTTGCTTAAAAGTGAATTTCAAAGAAAAGAGGAAGTGCTGTGATGGTGGCAGGGCGGGTGAGGGGAGCCAGACCTTTCCCTGTGAAGTACCCAGTGGGAAGGTTAAACACCATCTGCATTCGGTACCTGCTGGGCAGAAGATGCGCCCTCTGAGCAGAAAGAGAATCCATTCGCTTTTATGAGAGGATTTCCCCTTCCTCTGAAAGTCCTATTATAAAAACAATTAGTCTCATTGAAGGATTCTGTTCTGCAGAAGAACTAATTCTCTGCACAGCTGTTCATTCTCAGAGAAAGCCTAAGTATGGGAGGGAGTGTGATCCTGATGCTTCTGCAGTATCAGCTTTGAGAGCCAGAACCAGCTCAGCCAAAACCAGTCAGCCTCACCCTATAGCTCCAGAGAAGTGGGAGTTTTCAGCCAGCAAGCATGAGCCCCACCATCCCAGCTGGGCAACAAAGGAACACACACACACACACACACACACACACACACACACCAGGAACCAGGAGATACCATTAGTCTTCTGACCCCACAGGCTCTGTTCTATGATCAGGAATCCACAATGGCTCAGGTTCAAGGGGAGAAAAGAGGACCCAAGGCCAATGGGATCACCCTGAGGAGCTGTTTTTTGAGACCCCTAACACTTCCTAGCATCTTCAGCAGCCCTGGATTACAGTGGGGTCTTTTCAACACTTTCAGTTTTGTTCCAGTATGCCATTTGATTAAGGAGGCTCAATTTGTGAAGTATAGACATGGTGCTGTGAGTACAGCTCAATGGTAGAGAGCATGCTTAAGATGTGCAAGGCCCTGAGTTCAAGTCCCAGCACAAACAAAACACTTTGTGTCAAGAGAGACACATGAAACAGATTATTTCTCTAATATAACATTATACTTTGCCAAATTCAACTGGTCTTATGGTAACAGATTCCACCAAAGACACTTTCCATCCTATTTAATAACCTTTCAGTCATTTTCTACCATTAAAATAGTTTCATTTTTAGTAACTAAGCTTTATCCTTGTCCATTTTTAAATTCCAATCTAATTCGACTCTCATTCTTGCCCCTACCTGGTCGTGGGGACCTGGAGTCAGGGACAAGTTGATGATGCTGACTATCCCATGCCTGTTTCAACTTGGAGCTAGTAGGTGGGAGTCCTAAGGTACTCTTAGGGACAATAACCTTTGGGGGGTGGCATGCTGAGCCTTTAAATGACTATCAACCCTTCTTAATTTCATATAAGGTCCTCCAGAGAAGTTTACAAGGAACCATCCAAAAGTGCCAAGTTACTCCAAGTCATTCTTTTTAGGTGACCTAGAGTAAACCTTGATCATTGTAAAAATAAATTCCCCCTGCAGATGCATTCACCTTCACCCATTTTTTTTTTGAACTTGTGTTGTACAACCTCAGAGTGAGCATACTCAGGAATGTGACTACCTGTACATGTGATGATGAATCTTTCTTATATGAATATGTATACATTCCTCCAATAAAAGTCTGTTGCTTTTTTCATTCAGGGATACATGGCTTTGAGAATCATCTCCCTGTGCTTTCCTTACTTCTATAAGGAATAAGCTCTTCTTCACTCTTTCATCTCCTGGTTGTGCTATTGGTTTTGCACTCACCAGGGGGCAAAGTCATTGCACTCAGTTACAGGGAAGCATTTGTTTGTGATTTCTGCTGCTTCTGATGGTTAAATATTTTCACCGTTGTGGCTCTCAGGCTACCAAGTTACCTCAATCGGCACAGAATTGGGAAAAGATGGGCACAGTTAGCTTTTGCAGGATGATAATAGCAGAAGAGCACTGAATCGAGCAGATGGATGAATATGACCCCCTTTCCTGTCTCTTTTCTTGGGCCTGCTATTCTTGTATTGGGGTAGGCAGGACAAGAAGGTCAAAAACATTTCCACACTAAGCAATTATACAGTGATGGAACTGAAGTCACTGTCCCTCTTTGATCAGTCACTGTCCCCAATCTAACTTGTGGCCCCTGTGTCCTGCTGGCAGGGACCACAACTTCAGACAGCTCCCCCAGTCACTTATATTCACCCCATGGTATGGCTGCCCTTTGTTGGTAACTTTGCATTTTCAAGTGAGCTTCTTTGTACCACTCTGAAACCTGATAAGCCCCAAGACCTCAGTTTTCTCTGGCCTCCTGAGGTGGAATAACTCTGTGCCCTAGAACAGGGGCCTTACAGGAGCAATGATGGCTTCCTCTAGGGCTCTTCCCCCTGTCCACATAGACCAGCCCTGATCAGAAAGGGTCCCTATGAGGAGGAGACATCCAGCCAAAGGACAAGAGGGTACCTTCCCCATGAACCTAACCTCATCTCCACTCCTGTTCACCACTCCCCCAAAAGACAGCTTCTCACTCCGTTCCTCCAACCTCAGTTTACATGTATTTCATGAGGCAGGGGTTAGCAAGCCCAGCTGGGAGCAGGCTTGCCTGATAGTGGGCAGTTTTCAGGACTTAAAACATGAAGTACTTTGAGCCTCTTTTTCACGCCATGGGCTGTAGTCACAATACTATAAAACAAAAGCAAAAAAAAAAGGAACAGAAAATATATAATAACATTTGTCATACTCTTCAGAGCATACAAAAACCTTCACCTGAGTTACCTTATTTGATCTTCAAATCAGTAGTCTCTAAACTGGGGCCCATATATCAATGGGTCCCCAATGATTTTCTAAGGAGAAAATACTGAGAATGAATGGTGTGGGGCAATTTTCTGCCCTCACTTTCCCTCTGACCTCGTCCTGTAACCAATCTACTGAGCATGCCCTTCAGAGAAAGTGTTATGATAATCTTCCTTCTCATTTTTCCTGTTCCAATTGCCACTTCACAAGAGAAAGAAATGCCTCCCACCCATCCCACACCTTATATTTAATTTTTACTGTAGATCAGCACGTGTATTTTATCATGTAACTCAAAAGTGGTCCAAGATCAATCTTGCTATTATAAAATGTCTTACAATCCTATCAACTTATTTTTGTGATGAAGAGTATCAAGGCTTAAATCCACAAACATGAATGCAAAGGCACTAACCCTATTCCTTTCTATGTTAGTCACTTTCCTCATCACTGGGACAAAGTATCTGACACCTGCAATTTAAAGGTGGAAAGATTTATTTTGGTTCACATATTAGAAGTTTCAGTCCTTGCATGGTTAGCAGCATGGTGGAAGGGCCTGGGCAGAAGAAAGCTGATTACCTCATGGTGGACTAGAAGCAGAGAGAGTATCAAGCAAGAAGGCAGATATTCCCTTCCAGGCCACGCCCACAGTGACCCATCACTTCCTTCAGATTGGATCCTATCCCCAAACAGCAAATCAGCCAGTTGCCTGTCAAAAGCTCACCTATGACTGCATGAAGTTTTAGGGGGACATCTAGTTATAAACCAAACCACATCCCAACAACAAAAACAGTCTCTCAATGTACATATTTTTGTAACATTAAGGAAGATATTTCTAACAAATGAAATTTATTTGTTTCATTTTGTTATTTTATTAAAATATGTACTATATGTTGCTTTGGTCATTTGTGTGCTGACTAATAAATCTAATAATAATTCAAAAGGAATGTTGTAATGGTCACAAGGAATAAAATTTTCAGATCTTAACTCACAGTCATGTTTGTCTCAGGGAAATATGTGACACTTTTAGAGCAGCTGCCAACCATGCAAGGACTGAAACTTCAGCTTCCTGCCTACATCCAGGTGCTCTCCTCTGTGCTACATCCATGCACTCTCCTCTGTGAGCCACAGGCAGAGCTTTCCTTCCATAACACACCTTCACTTCCTTAGCCGACTTGAAACCAGAGTGCATGATCCGTGTCAGGCCAGAGGGACCTGAAGAAACAGCCAGGAATTTCTGGGAAAGATTCTCCTCTCTGAGTAAGAAGAGAGAAAAATAAGTTCCTTTTTGCTTCTTGCATATCATAGGTGAGAAGATGTGAGGCTTGAAACTGTTGAAGCCACTTTATAACTGAGAGGGAAAATCTAAGAGAACTGAAGGCAAAGGTAAGCAGGACCTTGACAACACGGAGCTACTGAACAAGCCCTGGAAGCCCCTCCCTCGATAGTCCTTCCTATGAGAAAAGACAAAGCCTTAATGCTTAAGTTATTTTGAGTCAGGAAGTATTTAGTTTTCAGCCAAAACAAATTCTGATAAAGCTGCATGCTATATCCTTAGCCATGCTAAAGATTTCGATCTAAGGCACCTAGAGAGGCAGCACAGCATTTTTAAGCAGCAAATGAGTCTCTTTTTGACAACCATTAGAGAATGGGTTGGAAAATAGAGAGGATGAAGAGAGGAACTGGTTACAGTCATTTGTGACTATGACCCCTACCTTCAACTACACAACTTTCACTACAATTGTCTGTATTCCGTAACGACGAATGGGGTACTTCTTAATATTGTACTCATATTAAACATAATGTGCCAAACAGTCCAATCTATAGGTAGGTGGTCTTGGGCAAGTAGCTGGGGACTGTGGGGCAGCTCCATAGCCTTCAACACTTGGCTTGCAAGATGCCTCCGGTCTTTGCCTTTATACAAGTACAGGGAAGATGCAGGAAAGAAACCGCCCCTCACATTTTATTGGCTCAAAATCAATCACATAGCTGCAAAGGAGGCGGGGAATTGTAGTTTGGAGCTAGAAGCTACATGCCTACCTAAAATTCAAACAGGACTATTACTGAAAGGAAGAAAGCAAAAATGGATATTAAGGGAGATTTTAAGACTAACCATAAGTACAATTTAAGGAATCTCTTGAGATATGGCATCAGATTTCCTTAAAATTAGTCAGTTATTTCAAGAGTAAATCAAATGGTGTTTTACTGAAAAATACATACTTAAACACTTCTTTGTTATCTCGCTACTATTATCACTGATTCCATGACATGCAGACTGACTTGGCTTCTGAATGCAGAGCAGGTGTCAAGAAGAAGAAATAGCCCAGTGCAGACAGGCTGAGGAATGTGAGCAGACTTTTCAATCTCTGTCAAACCATAATGACAGGCTGGGGATATAGTTTTGTGGCATAAATGTCTGCCTGGCAAGTGCAAGGTCCTGAGTTTGATTCTCAGTACAAAAAGAAAAAACCATAATGACATGACATAAAAGAGAAATGCTGAAACAAGACACAATTTACCATGTAGGAAAATTGAGTTCTCAACATATAATTAAATTTGAGACTAGTGACTATGGTCCATGTAGCTCTCTACCAGGCATTTTGATTCAATCAGCACTCACTGGTATACAAAGTGAATGGCCGCTTACCTGTGGCTTGAAAAATCCAAAAAAATAAAAAAACCAGTTGGAAAGGAAATCCAGGCAGAGCAATGGCATCTTATGAAAGAGCAATAGCTTTAATTTCTGTGCTCATGGCTGCAAGAAACTGTGACAACATCAAGGTAAAACTTGGAAAGAGCTGATAAGGATGGGTGTAATAGCAGAATAATGCCATCCTTCCCAGTACAAATCAGTGATCTGTGGGGAAGCTACAAATCTGCTGGTGTCCAAATTTTAAGTAAAGGATCTAATTTAACAGACGAAGCAGTCCTGGTGCTATTAAGCCCAATTTAATATGTATACCCAAGGGAGCAGAAGCACTAAGTAGTTCACTGTCTTTAAGTGGATATATTTGTAAGAGTGTTTTGCAAATTATAAATCATCATGCAAATGGTATAGAGATGTAGGAACATACATATTAATATGTACTAGTACTCCCCAGGAGCTCTGAGCAGTTTCTTCCACTTGCATGGTCTCCACAAGACATTATACTATAATGGAGTTTTATAAATGCTGAAGCCCAATGCATATCTAACAAGTGGCAGTGTTTTACAAATTTGTAATCAATAAAAGCAGTATATCCTACACCCAACCTCTGTATCCAGATCTGCCAGTCAGAGACACTATGCAAGAAAACACCATAAGCACCAACAGAAGCCAATGGTCATAAAGCAAGGACTCAGATCCTCATGAAAACAGGACCCTTTCATCATCTGGATAAATGAAACTTAAAACTAGCCCAAAAAACTATGATTTATATCTTTATGTGCTCTGATGGGCCAGGGGGAAAGATAGTAAGGTTTTCCATCTCTGTTTAATGAAGCATTACATATCCTCCCAAATTTAAACAATTAATAAAACATTTAACATCTTCTAAACTTTTGAGGTTGAAGACAAATTAAACAGTACAAGATTATCAAGTTTGATGGTATATGAACTATTATTCTTCCCATGTACAACCCAAGGCCTCATTTCCCCAAATGCCAAAGCTGTGAAATGAAAGAAAAGAGAAGGAAAAAGTCTTTAGATAATAAAGCACCTAAAGCACATTGTCACCAGGCTGTCACATAAGTGACAGAGATATTGAGATTAAATAAAAAAGAGCACAGGTTCAAAGCATCAATGTAAATAACCTTTCCCACAAGAACAATTACATTAAAATCTCCAAGTAGCAAGAGAAAAAAAAAATCAAGCCCAGTCAACAATCTGTTTATGTCAAGCAGTATTAACCACAATCCAACTTGGGTGCAACTAAGACCACAACGTATCTCGTGGAGTTTGCACTGGCAGCACTTGACCCTGAACTCTATACTGTTGCACTCTTTGTTTTCAAGGACTCCACAAAGGCAGCACCCTTGGAAAGCTGACAGAAGCCAACTTGTCCCTTCACGCTACCCAAGGACATGAGATGAGCTCTAAGCACTTTCTAAGTGCAATTGGCATAACCCAGCAGCTCCTCCAGGATGCTGGCCCCCTGAAGCATCCAGAGAGAAACACAGCCCAGACAGTGCCTTGATTTTACCCAGTAGGACCCATTTTAGGCTTCTAAAGTATAGAACTATAAGATAATAAAGGTATGTGTATTAAGCCACTAGATCTAGAATAATTTGTTACAATAGAAATGGGAAACTTACAGTCCACTTACCACCACTTCTTTCCTTTGTGCCCTGTGACCTTCTCCCTGAGAAAGTATAAGCTTTTCACCAACAGGATGAGAGGTATATTAGTCAGTTTTCCCATTACCAGGACAAAATATCCAACACCTACAACTCAAGTAAACCTGCCTCAGTGTCTGATTGGGACTATAGGTATGTGTCACCATGCCCAGCTCTTGATATAAATGCTTAATTAAAAAAACATATAACTTGATCATGGTGGTGGACACCTGTAATTTCAGCACTCTGGGAGGCTGGAGTCAAAGGATTGCAAGTTCAAACCAAGCCTAGACAACTTAGCAACTTAGTGAAAACCTATCTCAAAATAAAAAAATGGGCTAAGGATATACTCAGTGTGAAAGCCCTACATCCAATCTTCATTACCACAAAAAAAAAAAATAAGTTCATGTATCCTTCTTTAAAATAATGAAACAACCCATTCTCTTCCTCTATGCCCAAAGGTCAGCTTACCAAGGAAATACTAGGAACATTCCCATGGAGAACAGAAGCAAAATATCAGGACTGTCTATTACCCCTTCAATTATTTAACTTAGTTCTGAGGTACTAGTCAATGCAATTAACCATTAGAAGGAAACTGGAAGCATAAAAATTGGAAAGGAGAAGATAAAATTATAGTTATTTTTAGACTACAAAGTTGTTCGCATATACTAAGAGAACCAAATGAAAAACTCCCGAGCAAAGAACATCCCAGTAAGGCACAAAAGCCCAAAACAAACAAGAAAAAGCAAATAAATTTTATTACATAAAATTTAAGATTTTCAGTTTTTAATATAAGAATGACCACAAGCAAAACCAAATCTGAATGACAAATGTTAGGGAAGCATTATGTGTAATCCATGTCTCAAACAAAGGGCTAATTTTCCTCTTATACAAAGAGCACGTACAAATCCATAACAAAAACCAAGAAAGCAAAGAAAAGTAAGCAGCACACAGATAAGAAGAACAATGAAATGTAAGATAAGAAAAACAATGAATTACAGATGAAATTAATGTTGCTAATCAGCTGACCTGAAAGTTGCTATGAGCCCCATCTAATCACAAGGGGCTTTAGAAGAAGAGAAAAGAAAGAAATGTGCAATGGAAGCAGGGTCAGAAAGATACATTTATAATGAAAAAAACACACATTGAAAAATCACACTTAGATGCTATATTTTATCCATCAGACTGGAAAAGATCAAAAGTTTTAAGACTGACTTTGTTGGCAAGAATGAAACAAAGCACCATTACCTACTGCAGCTTAGAACACGCCAGTGCAATCTCCATGGGTGTCAGCTTAGCAATAGCAGATGAAAGTCACATGTTTCCTCTACATATCTAATTGAATTCAAAGAATTTATTTCTGAGATGATCTCCTATTATTTCTCACTATTGGAAAGAATGTGTGCATTGAAGCACTGTTTATATAGGGAAATTGACAATGAACCAAATATCCATTAAAGTTAGATGAATTTTCACAATGGATTATTACACAGCTGAAAACAAAGTATAAGGAAGATTTTTATGATGAGGAACAATTTTTTATATATATTATTAAAGGAAAAGTAGAATGATGTCAGTACTATGTTTGCATTTGTTGTTTTAAAAGGAAAGAAGACCAAAACACACATACATCCAGAGTAAAAACTTGTGCAAATAAATAGGACTACAAGTAGATATGATCATTCACATGAATAGAATTGTATCACAAGAAATCAGCTCTATTGGTTGACTCCAGGTATAGAACTGGATGTTGGGAACACAGATATTTTCAGTGTGTCTTCTTTTATGTCTTTTTAATTTTGCAACCATATAAATATAATACCTTTACTAAAATTAAAACATGAATTAAAGATCGAATCTATAAAAGAGAATATATCATTTGGGATTTTATTATTTTTGAGTTCTCAAAAGCCTGGGTAACTCCTGTGCTCATAAATTGCCTAAATCCACCCTTTCATTTTCTCACAGTCAACCTTTTAGCAAGTTTTGGGGAACACTGTGTAGCACAAAGCAATAGTCTGCACATCAGTGTCTCAGATTTTGTTCTTATTTCAAAATTGGGGCATCTCATTCATACATAGCCATTTGCCTTGGACTCTCAACAGAGGTGGATTTACTGAGAAAGGCCCACTTTCCTTGCCTGGCAACATGTTCATGAAGTGATATATTTTGATAAATTTGCAAAACAAAGATATTTTAATCACAAATTGTTAACACTTTCAACTTCAACGTCCCATTCATTTCCTTTGATTGGAATGTACATGTGTAGGTACTTTGTGGACTTCAGGAAGAAGGAGTTAAGCTATGAGTCACACTTAAACTAGTGTGTTCTTTTGTAATTCCTTCCATGCACATTTAAGTTGTTGCTGGTGTCCAGTACTAAGAATGGCTTCCAGGAAAGCCCCTCTCACCTAGCACTGGGGCACTCAGCTTCCTTTCTGAATATGCAGGGCAAGGTCATGCTGGTAACTGAAGGCACATGCATCACAAATACTTGGATGGTAGAGTAGAAACAAGATTTGAAATGTTGCAAACTAATCCTTCCAGTCCCCAAACATATGAGCAGAGATTTCAGTTTCATTAAAGACAAATAAAATTGGAGGCTGCAATCTAGATATACTCTCAAACAATGGCCCCATAACCATGTAATCAAAACTTAAGTCATAGTGATTGCCTTAAATGTCTCTAATCATAAACATCAAATGTAAGCTTTACCTCCATGTCAGCACAATTCAGTGAAATTAAAATAGTCTGCTAGAGACAAATCAATTAAAAAGACTCTGCTTGCCCTAAAAAAAAGTTAACATATACCATCCAGACATACAAAATAGTCAGAAAACATCTCCTCTGAGCTCACAAGCTGAGCCCTAAGTTGTGCATGCTAGGCAAGCCCTCTGCCACTGAGCTGTATCCCAAGCCCCAACCAAAATCCATCTTTTTTGTGATGACAATAAAATTTAAATTTTTTCCTAATTAGATCTGATTTTACTCTTTACAGTTCTGATAGAAGCCAAGCCAAAACAAAATTTCTCTAAGTATATCATATATATCATCCTTTCCTCTCCTAGGAGAATTACATAAAATAGACTTTACAAGAATTTCCATGTCTGCAACACACAAACCTACTGGTGATAATATAAAACACAATTTGTACTTCAGGATGTAATGTCATATATTGTATGCATCCTCACTACCAATTTTAAAATCTAGGGTTCTTTTCTTCAACCACACTAGAAGAAAGTCTGAACTATCTTTATAGACTCTTTACCAAAAAATGATATTACAAAATAATTGTTATTTAAAAAAAAATGGTTGTCAGAGGCCAGGCTGTATCTCGGAGGCAGAGTATCTGTTTAGCATTTACCATGCCCTGGTATCCATGGGTAAAGAAAAAATTTTAAAAGATCAGAAAGTACGCCACATAAAACTGTACGGAAAAAGTATTACAGAAGTGTATCAGGTATTAATTCACTAAAACACAGTATTACGTTGTTTTTCTGGGTTTTGTGGATTTTGTCCTACTTTCACATATTCCTAAACTGTAACTTGCTGGGATTTCCTTCTTCAAGGTATTCATTTTCTTACCCAATTTGTTTTAATATCATCTTTTTCCTAAAAGCACCACTCATACATACACACACACACACACACACACACACACACACACACACACACACAATATTTATGTGAACTTCAGGTCCACGACACCTAACCATTAATTTAAAATTTGAATTGTCAGCCTCCTGTGTGAGGATTAGAACTAGCAGCACAGGGTGATTCCCTTTTTTATTCTAAAGATTGACATCCAAATCAGTTCAGTAACTTGAGCCAGAGAAAATGCTGGAAACAAAGCCTGAGTCTCTAAATCCCCTATTAACTCTCCTTTAAACCTTTGTCTCTTCAGGGCTTGGAAAACAAAAATAGGTTTCCCCCAAAATCTCCTTAAGTCTCTGTCTGCTAATCCTCAAGTGCTGTCATTCTCCCAACATGCTCCAGGCGCCAGTGAACTTCTCATTCCACATCTTAAAAGCGGAGAATTAATTACCAGACTTAATTCACTCGGCAAACGAACGTTCAATGTGACATACTTTGCAGTTTCATCTGGAGGACTTGGAAGTAACCCAGCATTTGCCAATCAGCCCTGAATTCTCAAGCATGCTGCTGTACTGCTTTAAATTTTATTATGTGGGGAGTTTTTTCTACCTCCTGACTGGATGCAAAATCCAATCTGTCATAGCAGGACTTTGCACCAGTAGATTTTTTGCTCAACTACTGGAGGTAGTGTGACCTGAACTCTATGAGAAAACCTCTACAGACAATAACAGTAAAGTGGTTGTTGTTTTATTTTGTTTTGTTTTTGGCACATTTGAAAAAAAAACCTCCCCTTCTATCCCCGGCCACTAAACAAATGCACAATTCAATCCCCCTTTCCACTGAAACCTGTTCCAGGCTCTGTAGTTAATGATCAGCTGCTGCCTTTTCGGTTTGCAAGGTAGCTCGTGGGAGGCTATGCTTTCCCTGGGCTGCTCCCAGAGGATGACGACACTGTGGGGCTTTAGAGCGGCCCATTCCTGCTCAAGAGAGGAGCCTCTAAGAAGCAATCTTTGCTCTGGGGCTCCCCTTTTCCTGGCCAAGACTTTGGCACAGCTACACCAAATTCTCAAGCTCTTCCTACGCATTCTCCCTCCTGCTCTTCTCTGCCAGGTATCAAACCGGTATCACAATCTGAGGGCCCTCTGTGCCCCTTCCTGCTCCATCTCCCTTACTCCTCAGGGGAATCTCCCCGACGAATCCCTTCATTTTTCATTCATCTCAGTGACTCTTTTCAGAAGGCACAAACTGATATGCTACCCTAGAACACTAGAATCATGTGAACAAAAGGGGTAATATTAAAGCTATTATTTTCACAATGGAAGACGGAATAAGAATTACAGGAAATCTAATAGGTGCCATGTATTGCAAGGCATTTCAAAGTACATTGTCTTATTTACTTCATACAGGTAAGCATTAGTATCCCTAGTTCTTCAAAAATGTAAGTGAAATTTCAACGGATGCTCTTGCTGTTTACAAAGCTGCCAGCCCAGCTTAGCTTCCTATTGAAATTCTAGATTTGGAGTCAACAAGCATAGCACACAGTTTTTGTGAGCTTGGAAGAAAAATTCATTATGTTGTGGTAGAATGGAAGGAAAACTATTGCCATCAGTGATTTCATATCCTTCCTTCACTCCAGCCCTTCTCCGACAGGAAATCAGCCAAAGGGCCTTCTCCTTGTGGATACTTCTTGTTTTCTGAATATTCTCTGCCTACATTCAGACTAAGTCTGAATCTACTCTAGGGAGTCTCAGTTTTTGTTTTGTTTTGTTTTTTGTTTTTTACTGCAGCTTCAAATCTGACAGCAAACACTATATGGTGGCTACAGAAATTCATGGAATGGCAAAAACAGTATGTTTTTAGCTCTTTAGCCTTTATTTTATTTTATTTTATTTTATATTTTATTTTATTGTCTTTTGAGATAGGGTCTCACTATGCAGTTCAGGCTTGAGCTCACTTTACAGCCCAGGCTGGTCTCGAACTTGCAACGATCCTCCTGCCTCAGCCTCCCGAGTGCTGGGATATGCCACAGGCATGTGCCACCATGCCCAGTTTCTTTAGCCTTTTATTATAATAAAAGCTATAATCAAAATATAAAAAATATGCCTTAAAAGACTGGATATATTAATTATTACATTAATGCTGGAACAGACCTTAACATCTCAGTGGTTTAACCCAATAGAAGCTTGGTTCTTGCTTGTCTAAAATCTCATTATTATAGAGAGCTAGGTTAGGTAGAAATATAATAGGCAATCAGGAAGGCCTAGGCCCTCAAGGGAGTCAGTGCAGAGGATGAGAACATATTACAACTGTGGCCAGAGGAACATCTGTTGGAGGCCAGGCCTCAAGATAAAGAAGGAATGTCCAAGCCCACATACTTTCTCAGGGGATAAGATAATTGGTATCACCTGATCGAATAAAGTCTACATAGGTATCAGTCACCCTGGTGGGTGACCAAGACTCCCCTCCATCCGTCCCTTCTAAAGAAGGCCTTTGTTCTTTGCATGTACACTTGCTACATGACTTGCTTCTCTACTGGATCAATATTACCTAAGTGGCTATACCTGTAATGTTATTGCTTGATCATAGTTTTGACCCATATTGTACCTACCTTGAGATTTTGCTCCATAAAACTTCCTTTGAGAAGTGGGCTCATTGACAACCCACTTTCAGGTCCCATCCTGTCTTTCAAGAGCTGTCAATCTCAGTAAAGTTTTTCTTACTCTTAGCCTTCATTGTTCCTTAGAATTCATTCTTTGATTTTTGTTTTTATTTTTATTTTGAAGAGAATACAACCAAACAGAATAAAACAGAATAGAGTCAATCACAACAAAACAATGAACATGGTACATGACTTCTAAACAAGATAAAAGGCAATCAATAATGGCTACCATAATGCCTCTTGTTATCTTCAATATAACAGCCCATACCATCAGGGATAAATAAAATCAAACAAAATAGAACAGAATAAAACCAGTAAAAACAAAACAAAACAAAACAATGAAAGCAATACAGAACTTCAAGATACTAGTAAAACAGCAGTGGCTACTATAATGCTTCTTGTTATCTTCAGAATAGTTGCCTATACCTTCAGACATAATATAATCAAACAACACAGAAGAGAGTAAAATCAATCAAAACAAAACAATGAAAGCAATACAGGGTTTTGAAACCAGATAATTGGAAATCTTCAATGGCTGAAATTATGTATTTTGTTGTCTTTAAAATAACTGTCCATGCCGTCAAGTATAATAAAATCAAACAAAACAGAATAAAATGAAACTAATCAGAACAATGAAGACAACATGAATTTCAAATCATGATAATAGATTAACAGTGGTCACTTCCTTCCCTTTTTTGATAATTCTTCCCCTTTAATTTTCCTAACATGTATTGTACATTTTGGATCCCACTAACTCCTTTAGTTCGTTATGCTAGGGAAACAACACAAAATTCACCCATGTGACTCTGAAACATTTCATCCATGAGCATGATCTCAAGTAGCCTCCATCCACCTATAAGAGCCTTGAGGTTATCTTCCTTTATAGCTGAGTAGATTTCCACTGCATAAAATACCATGTCTTTCTTATCCATTCTGCAGTTGATGGGCAAGCTACCCCTACTTTTTTTTTCTGGCTCCCTGTCATATAGGGCATTGTTCTCTCTCCTTTGACTTTCAGTCTATGAATTTTTTTCTAGTTAAATGTGTTTCTTGTATAGAGCATGTTGATGGATCCTGTCTCCTGATCCACTCTGCCTGTGTTTCTTTCTATTGGTGCATTGAGGCCATCTACATTAATAGTTATGGCCCTCTTGCATTGTGTTGTCTCTGCCATGCTATTTTCCTGCCATTGGCTCCCTATTTTTCCTCTCCATTAAACTGACTGCCCCCGCTTGATGGTCCCCCTCTGCCAATGTTACTGAGACCATGGTCTTTTTTAATCTCTCTCTAGAATGTCCTTTAGTATTCTTTGTAGGATTGGTTTGGTGGTCATGAATTCCTTGAGTTGTTCTTTGTCATGGAAGTATCTTATTTCTCCATTAATTTTGAAAGAAAGTTTCACAGGATACATCAGTCTGGGCTGGAAGTTGTTTTCTTTCAGGACTTGTAATACTTCACTCCAACCTCTTCTCAACTTGATGGTTTGTGCTGAGAAGTCTGCTGTGACTCTGATGGGTTTTCCTTTATAGGTGATCTGTTTCTTTTCTCTAACAGCTTTTAATATTCTGTTCTTGTGTTGAATTTCTGGGATCTTGATTATTATATGTTTGGGTGTAGATTTGTTTTGGTTATGACTAGCTGGAGTTCTACATGCCTCACTTATTTGAATGTCACTTCCTTTTCCAATGCTTGGGAAGTTCTCAGAAATTATTTCTCTAAATAGAGTCCTGATGTCCTTTGTCTTGACCCCTGCTTTTTCACTCACATCTTTAATTCTTAAGTTATGTTTCTTTGAGTTGTCTTGCAGCCATTGAATTGTTACTTCCTGGTTCCTTGTTATTTTTAAGATATCTTTCCTTTCACGATCACAAGCTGCTAACCTAGGGCCGTGGATCTAGCTCAATGGCCTAAGCTCCTGCCTGGCAAGTGTGAGGCCCTGAGTTCAATCCCTGGCTCTATAAATAAATAAATAAATAAACAAGCTGCAAACCGGTCTTCAAGGTTTGAAAGTCTATCTTCAATTTCTTTCAAATGGTTTTGCCAGCTTTCAATGGAGTTTTTTATTTCCTGGATATCTCTTTGAATCTGTTTCATGCATTCTAAATCTCTCTTATATTTTTCATTCATGGTTTCTCTCATTTTCCTATGCTCCTCTATTTTTTTATGTGTCTTCTTTAGAGGTGCTTAGCAATTCTTTTATTATGTTTTTTCATTTCTTCTTCTACCTGGGATAGTATTTCTGTTCTAATTTCTTTTATAGCCTCATGAAGCTGTTTCTTTACTTCAGTTGACATCACTTCAGACATTTCAGGTGTGAGACTCCCAGTCTCTTCCATGTTTACCTGCTGCTTGGGTTGGATGCCTTTTCCTTCTTTGTCTTGACATATTCCTGGGTTTTTCCAAACACATGGGTAGCGGGGTCCCAGGCACTTCCAGCATTGGCTACAATTTCTCTGAAACGAGACTGGTTTTCCTAGCCAGTGCTGGCTACAGGTATCTGATGGTGGGCACCCATGCTTCTGGAGCAAGCTGGGTTCCTGCCCACAAGAGCCCTTGGAGTTTGTATCGGGGCAGACCTGGCTAGCGCCTATGGACCTAAGCTGGCTGGGAACCTACATGATGTTCTCTGGAGCATGTGCAGGAGTGGGACTCAGTCCAAGCAACTTCCTCGGGTCCACACCCAATCTGGAGCTGCTGGAAGAAGCCGGCAGCAGTCCTGGCCCCAGGCTTATCCTGCCCAACTCCAAAATGACCCCCAGTCAATCGCTTTCTCTCTTGCAGGAGGACTGAGTCCTCTGCACCTACTGCCAGCCAGCACAGACCTCCATGTCTGCTGCTCTCCTCCACTGCTGCATCTCTCTGCAGAGACCTCTGGGTCACCAGCAGCCACAGCAACTGTGTGTCCCCAGGCTGCAACAGCTCCTCTCACAGGGTGAGTACAGCTCCAGACTAAGGCGCCACCAGCTACCACCTCCTTCTTCATTTAAGTTTTTTTTACTCTCTCTGTGGGCTTCAATTCACATTTTAGATTCTTCCTGGGTGCAAGGGGCCCACTTTCTTCCTTCATGTCCTCCCCATGATGCTATATTCCAGCATCTGACCTGTTTCTCTCAGGCAGTCTGTTTACTCTGCCGCTTGTTGTTCCACCGTCTTCCCAGAAGTCCTCCAATCTTTGATTTTGAGGAACACAAATTTAGTGTATCTCACATCCAACAGGTTGGAAGTCATATTATTTCCATATTATCAGCATGACAGTGGTATCAAGATGGATAGTGGGGTCCTAGACCACATACAGTCATTTGTGAACCAGGTTGCCAGGATCCCTGCCATTTTCAATCACTGGCATTCCCAAGGTTGCCTTGGTTGTTGAAACCTAGGTTATATAAGAAAATGTAAAAACAGCATGTTTGCTTCTGCATCAATCTCACATTGCACCCATTAACAAAGACCATCAAGCAGCAGCACTTAGATGCAAGGAAGGCTAGGAAATGTGTTCTGAACTTGGAAATAATTGGGCACAGTGTGTAGGGGACACCAGTCATCTCTGCCACATTGGACATTGCCATGAAGGATGATACCATGTTGGTTTGCCCAACACTCTCCAGTTTGGGGACTGAAAGTTCCATGTTCCAGAAAACCCCTTGAGTCCTAGACAAACTGGGACAGTTGTTTTCCTATTAAAACTGAAAGTAAACTAACAATTAAATATAGTAGCAACTTTAAAAGTGGACAAGATTGTTCTTATGTGAAATCAAGTTTTACAATAGTGCAAAAGTCTGAGGAAGCTACTAGAAATGTATTTTTAACCAATTTTTTTAAGATAGGCCTTTCACTAACAGCCCAATGCAAAAGTTTAAGAATCCATGAAAACGTTGACCAGCAAGTAAAAGAGTAAATATTGGCTAAAAGCAAATTGGAAATAAAACATAACAAAGACAATAAAATCTAAAACTACTTAAAATGTTGCATAATCCAGAAAGTAAGCAAAACTGATTAATAACACATAAAATCAGAGAAATATCCATCTGATAATATAAAAACACCAGTGGGCCGGGGATATAGCTCAGTGGCACAGCACCTGCCTGGTAAGTGCATGGTCCTGAGTTCAATTCTCAGTACAATAAATAAATAAATAAATAAATAAAAATACATGTATTATTATCTAGAAAAAGTCATATTCATGTTCATTGGTTCACCATTTTGACCAATGTATCATTTCTAACTATAGCGTTTCAGCCAGTGTTCCCACTTCTTTGTTTTACACCACTTCACCTGGCCCCTGTTCTGTGTTAATTGGAGGGCAGACCCTGATTCTTTGAGAAGCTTCCCAAAGCCAATCCATTCACAGGGGACTCTTGCCTCACTTCATCAGTTCATTATAGTTTTGACATCTGTATGCACCTTTACCTCAAAACCTGCTATTTTCCTTGCCTGCATTACATTGTTCTCAAGTATAAAGTCAAAGTGTTTCCTCTGGGTATACGCCCTTCCTGGAGCCCCCATAATCTCCCATTCCAAAAAGCAATTTCAAACAAAGGAAGAAATAAAATCTGGGAAGACCTATTTCCCATATCCTTTCCAGAAGGAAATGATGCTTCATTGATTATTCCCCATGCACATATCAGAATTAAATTCTTCTTTCCATCTGCTTACATCACACTTCCTCCTAGCGTCTTCTGAGTGCTGCTAAGAACTATGACTTTTCCTTTGCTAGTCAATGAATTCCTTGAGGAATTCTTTAGAAGTTCCACTACCTTACTCTTCTTAGGAACTCCAAAAAAATGCACTGCATTGCAGTGAAGTTTGCCTTGAAAATGTTAAATGAGGAATGCACTCACAAACTTCAGTCTCATGATAAAGTTAAACTCTCTAGGGAGATTGAAAAAGTTATAGCATTTGCATTTAAACAATTTGGCAATATCTGTGAGAAATTTGAGCTCTAGAGGGATACATGGACAAATCAATAAATTCTGGCTTGCTGTTGGGAGTCATAAAATTTTCATTCTGGCCCATGTCTTTCAGTTTTCAGAGCACTGACTCCAGCTAAATTTCTTGGGCATTAGGGTTCATTTGTTTAGGTCACTGCTGATTTAAAGAAAATGAGTAGGGCTGAACTGGCTTTTCACAGCTGTGAATCCCCAGGGTGCGGAAATAATAGTGCCGTGTGCTAATCCAATCTGTGCTTTTCCTGGGGGCTGTCATTACTGTAAAATGAGGTGAACTGGGTGGATGAAAAGCTTTAAAAAGGCTGCAACACTGAGAATTTAGGAATAATGTAAAATCATGTCTAGGATATAATAAATGATTGTGATCAGAAAAAAGGGTGTCCTCAGGGACCAGGAGCTATATAACTACACCCACTATATATACTACTACATATATACTATACACACACATATAAAACATATATATCATAGTCTCTGTGTATGTGTTATATGTATACATGCATACATGTATGTATACAATAGTCCTTATGCATACACCAATTTAAATACTCTATATACCATATGTATATACGTGTTATACTTAATTACAACAGCCATTACAATAGCTACTCCGTGCTATGCTATCACTCTGTCCAGTGTTTAGCTCCCTTGCTCCCACCACATTAGACTCTGTCATAATGGCCCTCAAGTCAAAGTTTATGGAGAGGCTGCCTTTTTACTGCTAATCAGCCATGGTGGGAGAGAAGTGTCTTGATAATATCAAATGTCATAGTGATTGCTGGTATATCCATGGTAAGCTCTCTTTGTGTAGCAATGAATATCACTAATACAGGCTCACTTATATCCCCCCTAAATTCATATGGTGAAGCCTTAACTCCCAGAACCTCAGCTTGTGACTGCATTTGTAGATAGAGCCTTTGAAGAGATGATTAAGATAAAATGGAGTCATATGGTTGCATCCAATTCCAATATGACTAGTGTCTTCCTAAAAGGAGATTAGGATAAAAACATACACAGAAGAATGACCAGGTAAGGACACAGGAAGAAGACAGTCATCTACAATCCAAAAGGAGAAGCTTCAGAAGATACCAATCCTATCAACCTCTCCAGCCTCTGGAAGTGTAAAACAATACATTCCTTTTGTTTAAACCATCAGGTTGTGGCACCTTGGTATGACAGCTTGAGCAGACTAATGCACTCATGCAACACGATGGAGAACAGAACTCTCTCAAGACTTGTATTTTGCAGCAACTTTCCACTGCCCTGACCTACAATGATCTCCACTCAGCCGAGGAATACTCGGCTGCTCTACCTTGGGCCAGCTAATCTGCCTGGGTAGATAATCCAGACCAGTTAATCTTCCGTACCTGGTAGCCCACTTCTGTACAGTGACCAAATATTAAGAGGTAGGGGTTGACTGGGGCTCTTTAATCCATGCTGACTGCCTGTCTCTGTGTGTAGAGGGCACAGAAGGTTAAAAAGTATTAAGAACTTTAGCCATGAACTTGACTCATGCTCACTGATACTGGCAAAGCAGGTTTCCAGGGTTACAGACTTGATACCCAATCCTATCCTCAAACATAATACTCGCTTTCATCCCTGTGTCCTGGAGCTAACTCAAGGATATGAAGGTTCTCAAAGAGAAAAACTTGTCATAAGACTGGTCAGATGTCTGATATCAAGGCCTTGTAGGAGGATCAATCAACAATTATTTATCAGGTATTCCTGGCACTGTGGAAATGTCAAAGAAATATTACACTTTGTTCCTACACTCAAAGCATGACTGTAGAATTGGGACTAATGTGGTTTAAGATCTTCAAAATTTAAGCAAAAAAAAAAAGTAACCTAAGTAACTAAGCAAACACCAGAACTAATTCCTGATCCTGTTCCTAGTTAGCCATATGATCTTAGTTCAACCTCTGAGTGTCAGGGGCCTATTGTGTCAAATGAGAGCAAGAGAAATTTCTTCACAGAGTTACTGTGAAAATAAAAACAGTCCAAATAAGTACCTAATTAAGTACCCAGCACCTGATAGGTAGTTATTTTTTAAAACAGGAAATCAACAAGTGCAGGCCAGGTAAGCAACAGAAATTCTAGAAATTGGGAGCTCATAAAGGGAGGTGCCTTCATAAGCTTTCTGTCACTATCACAAAATGCCTGAGATAAATAATTAACTTATACAGTCAAAAGGTTTGTTTTGGTTCATAACTTTAGAGATTCTAGTCCACAAATGGGCACACCCATTGCTTTTAGTCTTCCAGTGGGGGTGCTGGGTGACATTGGTAAGGAGCACATGGAAGAACAATCTGGTTAGCTCATGACCAGGAAGCAAAAGAAGAAGGGGTAAAGATCCTACAATCCTCTTCAAGGACAAACCCCCAATAACATAAGGACCTCCCACTAAGCTTCAGCTCTGGAAGGTTCCACCACGTCCCAACTGCACCACCCTGAGAACTAAACCTTTCTCACACAGGTCTTTGGGAGATAGTCAACATCCAAGCTAGAGCAGGCAGTGTTCAAGATGGCAATAGCTCCTGTTAGTGGAGAATTTTACTAAGTGCTTTCTGCCTGTCATCTCCCTTGACCCTCACAGCAACCTTAAGGGGTAGATCTTTAACACCCTCATTTTACAAGTGAGGAATTGGAAGCTTATAGAAGAAAAAACGTAGTCCACCATCACATAGCCAGTAAGGGAGATCAGTAACCTAGTCTGACTCCAAAGTTCATGCCATTAACCTCTACACCCAGTTGGGCATTCAACAAATTTGGACTGAGACCAGCAGCACTGCTGTGAGAGCACTACACTTACCTCTGTGACATGGAGGGGGGGCAGCATAACCCAAGGTTAGAACTTGGATCTTTAGGTCTTCTGAGCAGCATTAAATGATGGCTCCCAATGTCTGGGAGGGGCTGTGGCACTATGCTTTTCAACAACCAAATAAAAAGGGCATAACTAATTTTTCTCCATGGGGACACATTTGCTAAGGCTAACCCCAAGGAAAGGTTGACGTATTTTAGAGATTGGTAGACCAATCAACCAAGAATGTTAAGTAAAATGGATTAGCATAGAGGAGACAGAGGCTGACACACCTTGCAGCAAGGCAAAACGAGTCACAGCTATATCTCACCTAAGGCAATAGAAAAGCAGTGAAAACCTAGACCGCTGTGACAAACTCCTTAAACATTTAGAGGCTTGATTGTGTGCTAGTCAAAATAATTTTGCTCTATTTTTAAACACTGTTGAAATGAAAACTAAATTAATATGGACTTAAATTTGAAGGGGGAAAAAAAAGACACCAAAATCCATAATAAACTGACAGCCTGATTAATGTAACTGAACAGAGGAAGGAAACCATAGAAACAGATTGGAAATCATGTGGATTTCATTCATATGAGGGAGAAAGCAATTGAAATATTCTTGTGCAAATTAATTAAATGTATAATGTACCCAAAATGCATGTTATTCCTAGCTTTCTGCTGAGTCCAGGGGAGGGCTAACATTGCCCCTTGACCAATAAGAATTTCTAAAATGCATTCTGAAAAGTGTTTTAGAAATAAGAACAAGAAGACATGCATGCAAATGGATCATTGTCACCAGAGCTTACAGGTTACTCAAATTCAGGTCCTACCAGAGTCTAGTCACATTCACTGAAGGGAGAATCCCATGGTGCAATCGGGCCCACCCTGGCTTCCTCATTCTGCTTCTGTTCCCCTCCCCTACTCCAGTGTGGGCATGCTTACATCGTACCTTGGAATAACCAGGCTCCAGGGGATGCTAAAGCCCAGGACACCCAGCGCATGTCCACACAGGTGAACAAGAGATTGTCCTGGAAAAGCATATTATTAATTCATAAAATTTTGGTTACAAAAAAAAAAGTCCACTCAATGAGAAAAATGGAATTCTTTTGGAAGGACAGATAAGGACAGATAATTCTAAGGAGAGTTAAATAACTGGGTTTCAGAAAAGCATATTATGATAGCTCAAGGCCCATAGCATAACAGGAGATCCAGGAGCTTCCCTCTGATACTCTGCCCTGACTGGAGCTCAGCACCCATTCTCAACCTTTGGATTTCTCTGTTCCAATATTAAGAGAAAGAAGCTGGCAGGCAACAGTAAGACAGATGTTCTCCCATAGCCCATAAGCTGGCCCAGGATTCCTGTGTTCCATGGTGTAATAGCTTTCCCAAAGCTGGGATAAAATACTTGCCACACACGATTTAAAGGAGAAGTTTATTTGGCTCATTGTTTCAGAAGATGCAGTCCATGATCAGCTGACTCCAAGGCAGAAACATCACGGAAGAAGAGAATGGTCCTGTAAAGCTGGTAACTTCATGGCAGCTGAAACCAGAGCAGGGGCACAGAGCCACAACACCAGAGGTTATTCCTGCATGAACCACCCAGACACACTCAGAAATATGCTTTACTAATCCCCTGGGTGACTCAAGCCAATCAAATTGACAAAGCAGCTTAACTGTCACACATTGTACACACCTCTACCAGGGTCCCACCCCTCTGGATCTGGTCATTTGACATAGAGAGCTTTGCAGCTACCCTGACAGCTGTCTACTAACAAGTAGAGGCTTGAAGTCAAAGCCAAGTACACCATATATATTTATGTCTTTGGTCATACAGGTTTTTGGCCTGTAGTGTGTCCTCACCCTCAATTCCCATCTTTCCCAGCACTTCCTGGGTGAAGCCTGGTCCTTACCCTCTGAGTCAGAACCAAGTGTTCTTCCTTGGGGTTCCCAGGAAGCTTCTGTCCCAGTTACCAGCAAGCATTGTCCTTCATCAGCCTTCTATACAGCTTGGTATCTTGTAGACTGTCCCTCAAATCCATCCCTCATCCTGTTTCCCCATGATTTACGTCACCTGTAGTCTGACAAGGACACTCTACTGCCAGATCCTTCTAGGATAGAACACTCTTTCCCTGTAAGGAAACAAGACCCCTCACTAACCCACCCTCTGTCTTTTCTAATTGCCTCTCTGCCAGGGAAATTTTTTCTCCCTGACACTGCCCTACTAGCACTAGGTGGTCCTGCCCCTGCTCCTTGCTCTTCCCATAGGGCCCCAAGCATAACTCTCACAGTACACTCAGCAAATATTGGAAATGCTACACATGTGCTATCTCTTCACCCTCAAACTCAAAGGGACACACAATATCTTGATTTTTTTTCAATCTCCAAAACCTACCCTAGTGCCTTAATTCAAAATCCAGCTCAAAAAACAATATTTTTGTTGAATGAATTAATATATTGCTATGTCTAAATATGAAGTGTACCCCCAAAACTCATTTATTAAAGACTGGGTCCCCAAGGTGCAATTTTCAGAGGCAAGGCCTAGAGACATGATTGAATCATGAGAGCACTAAAATCATCAGTGATTAATCCATTGATTAGTTCATAGCAGAATGGACTGCTAAGAGGTGGAGACTATTTGGAAAAGGTAGATCACTGAGGGGTGTAACTTTGAAGGTTACGTCTTATCCCACAACCCTAAAACCAATGCAGTAAGCTGACCATGAACTGAAACCTCCGAAACCACTAGCCAAAATAAATCTGTCATCCTTTATGTTGTTTTTCTCTGGTATTTTGTCACAGCAATAAAAGGCTAACACACAAATGGATGAGTGAATTACCATTTTTGTTACTGATAACAAATTCTAGATCTATCTTCTCCATAAAAATTCTAAAACTGGGCACGGTGGCACATACCTATAATCCCAGAACTCAGAGGTTGAGGCAGGAGGATTGAAAATTCAAGTCCAGCCTGGACAATTTAGGAAGTTAGTGAAACCCTGTACCAAAATTTAAAAAAAAATATTTTTTAAAGGGCTAGGAATATAACTCACTGTGAAGTCCCTGGGTTCAATCCCTAATACCACACACAAAAAGTCTAAGTTTCTGAGATCAGAGATGATGTATAGGCAAGTTTCTTTCCAGTTTACACATACTGAGAGAATGCCATATGCGCAGCCCATCCCATCTCCACACAATTCCCTTCCTAGTGCCACACAGCCCTGGAGCACTTGGTCATATGAAACACATGGTTCTAGGATTCTGTGCTTGGTTCACGCATGTCCTTAAGGACTATATCTTGGCTGGGAGACCTTTGGCTAATGCCAGTTACACACAACCTACACTCAAATATGCAGATTATACTGCTATTCACCTGGGAATTTTTCCTACAGTCATGGTCATATGTCCAGGAAATTGTTACCTCTTCAAGTGCTTGATCTCAACTTACCGAGGAAGGTATTCACATCTTCCTTTATCACAAAGCAAGTAGGACCCCAGTCACAAAAGACAGGTGATTGGAGCTTAATTCTCACCAGCTGTGTGACCTTGGTCTCTATCCTCAGCCTCGAATGAATGGTCTCATTTGCCTACCATAATAGTAGTTGAGTTGCTTTCTGTGTTGCTTTCTGTGCTGGCAATACCGCCACTGGACTGTAGATGCCTAAGAAGACAGGGATGACCTGTATCCTTTGCCCCACTGAATTCCAGCACCTAGTACAGGACCTCCCTGGTCCATGGGAGGTGTTAAGTATTTATTTAATGAAATAAAGAAAAAAAAGAAAGGGAGGGACAAAGAAAGGAAGAAAGGAGTAGGGGGGAGTAACAGGGAGAGAGAAATAGAGATGGAGAGAAAAAGAAACAGAGACAGAAGGTAAACAAGAAGGAAGTTTTCTTTCCTGTTTCATGACTACAAAAATGGGCAATCATATCTATCTCCCAGAACTAGCTTTTTAAAATAACAACCAAATATTTCTGAGAGCTGTTATACGAAGTCTTCCATAAGTATAAAAATCTAACTGAAAAAATGTTTATAAAACTTCATTACCTACAAAGTATTTTCATGTACCTTACAGAACCTTACAAAGATATTTACCATGTCTATCTCACCTTAAATAGGGAGTGTCTTGGTTACTTTTCTCTCGTTGAGACAAAATACCTGACGCCCAAAGTGAAGGAAGGAGAGGTTTATTTCTTATAGTTTTGGGGCTTTCAGTCCATACTCAGCTGGTTCCAAGGCAGGGTGGCCTGGCTGAGGGGCAGCCATTCAGGGCAGCTGCAAGCCGCAAGAGTGAACTGCACAAAAAGAGGGAAAAACATGCCCTCATTCTGACCTTACATTGTATGTCGACTCCACCCCTGGGCGGGTGCAGAACTCACACTGCCAATCTCAGCACTAGACAATGAATCAATCACAAATGCTAGATTCAGCTGCTTCCATGACTACATGAGGCTTGGAGGGCCACCTAGATACAAACCATAACAGGGAGCTTCTCCAGGTTAGGGGGTCTCCTTTACCCAGGTATTCTGCACCACATGTATGGTGTTACTTCCTGCCCTTGGAATACTGGGGCCTATTGCATACTTTCCAGAAATGCACCATCCATCCACTTTTCCCTGGTTCTCCAGTTCAGCTCTTTGCCTACATTAATAAGATCCGATGAACACTCTGTGCTAACATTCAAAGGGAGACCACACTGGAAGAAACAAAACATAAGAGACCAAGAGGAATCAGAATGGTGTGGCTGTTGTGGTAGGAGAAAACTGCCAGGACTCATGGGCCCACCTGTCACTTTGCAGAAATTTGCATTGAAACTCAGACATCATTCTTCTTAAGTACATTGTGTAGTCAAAATTGGAGGGCATAGCTAGCCTCAGTCATCCAGGCATTTGGAAGCAGAGGGTCCTGTGGCTACCTCCTGAGCTGAACTCAGACTAGACCCCCAGTGCTGCAGCCAGGTCCATCCTGAATGGATGAAGAATTCTCTAGTGCCACACTTTCCTTCAAATTTGCCTTCCTATCAATAGCAGGTTTTGCCCTTGTCCAAACCACCCCACTTTCACAATAACTGCTAGCAGGATTAACTGGTCCCCTGGGGGCCTCACGGGTATGGGGAAGAATCTAGAAGTGTTAGAAACTGAGATTCACCAGCCTGAGACAAGGAACCATACCTTGCTGTGATGGTTAATTTTGTAATCTTGGCTTGATCACAGCATACCCAGACATTTGTAAAACATTATCATGTGAGTGACTGGGAAGGTGTTTCTGGATGAGATGAGCATTTGAGTTGGTAGACTTCATAAAGCAGAGTGCACTCCCAAATGTGAATGTGATGCGTTCCATCATTCAAAGGCCTGAACAGAATAAAAAGCTGCGTAATACGAAACTGCTGCCTGACTGTCTTGAGCTTGGACATGGTCTTTTCCCAGTTTGAGATTTGAATTCAAACACTAGCTATTCTTTGGTCCCAAGACTACCAGGCTTTGAACTGGAGTTTACATCATTGGCTACAGGCAGTCTCTCTCTCTCTCACTCTCTCTCTCCTTTCCACCTCCTGCCCCCTTTCTCTTTCTCTGAACAACCCTGATTAATACACTTGTCAAGGAGAACATATTGCAAACTTCAGACAATAGGCTTAGGCTGTCTATCCTGCCATTTTACCCCCTCCTGAGGGTGCCACCACACCCTACTGTCACCAGAGTCAGTGCCAGAGCACAGACACATGAGCTGCCTCTCACACACACATACACGTCCTGCCACTTTAAACCACCTGGCACCAATATCCCTTCCGGATAAAAAAAGAAAATTGAAATAATCAACAAATTAGTGTATGAGGGAAATGATAGGTATTTTGGGTTTTCTTCTTCATAATTTCCTATTTTATTAAAATATTTCTACAATGAAATGACCACATGGAGCATTTGCCTGACAGAATGGTTATGACCATTAAATTAGATAATGCTTATAAAAGACTTCACACAACAGCTCTTAATAAAATTTGACTCTCATTTTTAAAATCTAACTAAAAATGATAATATATGTTTATAGAACTTTATGATTTACCGAGTATTTTCATATGCTTTATTTCATTTGGACACTAACAACCTGAGATGGACTTACTATTTATTATTCTTGTTTTACAGATTAGGAAACTGACACTTAAAGACATTAAAAACATGAGGTCCAGATGATTCAGTGAGTAGCAAAATGGTAGAGCCAGGACTAAGCTATGGGGCCATTAGGTTAACTCTGCTCACTGACTCACTGGGCCATGGTTTTTTTTTTTTTAAAGTCTTGCTCACAGGACCATGGCTCCTGTCGCTTCCATGGCACTGCAGCCTACATCTGCACCTTTATAGAAAAGAAATCCAGCATTGCCTGGCATGTGTCCCTGACTCAAGGCTTCCCATTAACTCCAGAGTTTAGAAACCAGGCATGAGTCCCTGCAAGTCCTTTGTAGGCCGTGACATCTGGATAAACACCAGGCCTAAAATGTACAGGAGGATACATGTCCCATTTCCCCAGAGTACTGGCAGGATCCAGAGCCCCAAGGATGGACTGGGACAAGAGCTGCCCAGGTAAGTAGGCAGACAACTGGCTCAAAGCTACCCCTCCTGGCAGTGTGAGCCAGCCCCCTGGAGCATGGGATAAACAGTCAGGATATCCCACTTTACCATGACCCCACTAGGGTAGCGCTTGTGGTTTAGATCTGAAATGATCCTCAGAACCCTCATGTGATCAGAGGCAAGGTTTTGAAAAGTGATTGGATTATGGGGGTGCTATACTCACTGGTGGATTGATACATTGACGAGTTTATAGCTGAATATGCTGTAAGGAGGTGGGGCCTGGTTGAAGGCTGGTCGCTGTCTGGGAGAGGGACCAGTGTAGGGACCTAGAATGGCATATTCTCGTCTCCAGCTCCACCCTTCCCTTTCTGCTTCCTGGATGCCATGAAAGCTGGGGAGCAGCTGGGGAGCAGCTTTCTTCTGGCAAGCTCTTCCACCGTGCCATTTCCGCCTGTGAGTCAACCAACCATGGACTGATTCCTCTGAAAACTCTGAGCCAAAATAAGACCCTCTTCCTTTAAATTGTGGATGTCAGTTATTGTGTCCCGGTGACAAGAAAATGACTAATACAGTCGCCAAGGTCAAAGCCTTCAAAGCATTTGTTTATTCTTATTTGTACAGTGGTTCAAATGCCTACTATCTTAATTCAAGGGAAAGAAGTTTTTGAGTAAAACATAGCACCTAGGTAATATTTTGAACTCCTTGGCATGGAGAATAGGGTGACAAAGCATTTTGTGAAAAAGTTCAGCCTCCCATTCTTCTCGAGTTTGGATGTGGAATGTCCACCCCAAAAGTACATGTGTTAAAGACTTGGTCACCACCTTGCACTATTGAGGAGTAGTGAAAACATTAAAAGGTGGCATTTAGTGGGAGGTCCTGAAGATACTGGAGAAATGCCTTAGAAAAGAACTGTGGCACCAGAGTGTCTTCTTTCACTCTTTGGCTCCCTGGCCATGAAAAAAGCGGTTTTGGTCTGCTATGTACTCCCTACCATGATGTGTTTCCTCACCCCAGGCCCTAATGCAACAGCGCCAACCAGTTATGGACTAGAACCTTCAAAACTCTGAGCCAAAATAAATCTCATCTCTCTGTAAGTTGATTATGTCAGATGTTATAGTGATAGATAGCTGACTAACATTCATTTAATAAATATGTATGGAGTACCTTCTGTATGCAGAATCTCTTCTCATAATTGGGAATACAACTGTGAATAAAAAACCTTCCTCATCTTCACGGAGTGTAGTGCCATAAATACCCAAATCAAAGTACTGACAGCCAATTTAATCAGATCTCCATTATTCTTCTTGGTACTTTTTGCAGCATTTTTTCAATAAAATACTCCCAACTGAAAGGAGCATTACTCTGCTCCTATAATGTTAGTGTAAAATAGCTTGGAAAATTCAAACTAATCTAAATACACATTGCAGCCAACAATAAGTGTCAAGGGTAATCCACCGCCTAGTCTATAATATGCAAAATGGATTTTTTAAAGATTCCTCATCCTACATTTTAACAGGAATGACTAAAAATCAGTTTGCTGTGGTTTAAACTGGTAAGCAATGTTTCCATGCTAAACATTCATTTGCTTGTGAACATGTTTTTCTCAAAAGTAAAGTTGTAAAAATGTTTACTTCATTACCAATAAGCATATGGCTACCTCCTTCAAAGGACCCAACTATCTGCTGTACCCCAAAGTCATAAACATGTTTTAGGCCATAAAAAAAAAATACAGAACATGCCCATAAGTTGTGGTATCACTTGGAAACAGCTAATGTAGCTCATGATACAATGGCTTAAGTAACTGCGGCGCATCTAATACAGTGGCTGCAACTGCAAACCAACAGACTGCAAAAGGCATCCAGAGTGTTCAGCCTCCCGAGTTTGCATGGAGACCCGGCTGCTGGACATCCTGAGCATTGACTTCCTACATCTCCCAGGAATGTCCTGAGCTGATTGCCATCAACCACATGCTGACCATAAGGGATCCTGGCCCTAGGAAAGATGGAGAACAAGACCTCTGCAAGATGAGCCACTGATGTGCAGTCTGAGTGGCCGCCAAAGATATCAGAGAGACTGACCAGCTGGTGCACACCTTCTGCCCCTGCCCTGTTTAAACTAGGTGACATTTGGGTGTGATAGTTTTACTTCACATCCTGAACATAAGTTTTTGTTTCACCATGAGGACTAATGCCTTGGAATAAAAAAATCAGTCATGTCAGATGTGCATAGATAAGCCGAAAAAAAAAAAGATATTCTGGGGAGGCCACTGCGCTTCAAAGATCCCGTTTTTCTTTTCAGGAAAATCAGGTTTGAGCTCTGTTGGACTGGTGTTGCTCCAAAGAGTAATGCAGTGGGCCTTAAAGGGAGACGTTGTCCCCAGTGTGATGACCTGTGAAAGCCCCTGCATTATCCACCAAGAGGCCAGCAGAACCCATAGACCTTTATCATCCAGAAGATCAATCTCAAAGCCCCCAGGGAAGTGTCACCAAGACCTACCTTAAGTCTGCAACCCAAAACCACCACTCTGCCCCCTCCCAGTTGGCTTGCTGGGTTAGAGCACTGGGGGCTTTTTATGTCATTGTTTACACAGATACTGCGTCTCTCTCTTGTGCATCCAGAAAATTCCAGAACAGTGCCAGCCTTTTGTTGTTTCTTTGTGCTGCCCCGGCCTCAAGCACTCATATGTGCTTCCCTTCTCCACTCTGCCACCAAGTGAACCTCATTACTATCACCATCTCTAGCACCCACGTGTTGAAAATGGAAATAAGACTTTTTAAGCTTGACTCCACACACACCCTCACTTCCTGTCTCTTCTGCATCTCCTGCAGAGGTGTGTTCACATAATATGGGTGTTAGAATTGAGCATATGCTTTTAAAACATCTCATTCATCTTGACCCTTGAGGGCCCTACAGAATTGTCTCAGCAGCCACCTCAAAAGTGGAGATGCAGCTTTCCTGTACCCCAAGGACAGAATAATGACATCACAGTGCCAAGGACCTGCTTACAAGGTTAGCTCTTTCCTAATGCTTTAAACCTAAGCCATTTTAAGCGTAGCTCTGTGTCTTACTTACTTTGTCATTGCTGACAAGCAAAAGTTAAAGGAGGAAAGGCTTATTTTACTGCACAGTTTGTAGAGGTTTCAGTCCAAGGCCAGCTGGCTCCAAGGCAGGGTGATATGGCAAAGGAGACACAGTCCATTAAAGTGAAGGCAGGAGGCAGCAGCCTTCCTTCTGCTTTCTCTTTTATTCCATTCAGGTTTAAACCTATTGGATGGTACCATCCACACCCAGGGTGGGCTTTCCCATTAGCCACACCCAGAACTATGCTAAACTAATCAGTGAGCTAGTTTAGTTATCACATACTTACCCTTAACCTATATCCACACATCCTAGATTCAGCCATCTCTGAAAAGCTCTATCTATAAGTACATAAAGGACATCTACATACAAGCTATAACCCTCTCCTCATCTTCCCTTTACCTAATTTCCCTCCTCTCTCCACCAAGAAGAAAAAGTGCTTATTTGGCTTACCATGTGCACATGAACATAGAATTAGAATTGATTGTGCTGATAGTGACACGGCATCTCCTCTCAGGCTCTTTCCTGAAGTCCTTGCAAGCAAGACCATTTTACATTTTATAAATCTTAAGGTGGGGGCAGACTGACTGAGTTGAAAAGACAAAACATGCAAGGCGTGGTGGCACATGTCTGTAATCCCAGCGTTGGGGAGGCTGAGGCAGGAGGTCACCACAAGAGTTCAAGGCCAGCCTGGGCTACATAGTAAGTTCAAGGTCACCCTGAGCTACACAGTGAGACTCTGTCTCAAACAAAGAAAAAAAGGAAAAAAAAAAAGCCAAAAACCAGGTTTTTTGTCTTATATCTAAAATATATGAAGAACGATTAAAATTCAACAGTAAGAATACAAAGAACCAAATTATGAAGTGACGAAGGATCTGAATGCCTCACAAAGAACATACACAAATGGCAACTACACATACAAAAAGATACTTGACATCATATTACATTATAGAATTGCAAATTAAGGCAACATTGAGATACTACTACCTACATGCTAGTCTTGCTAAAATTCCCAAACAATGACAACACCAAACGTTGGTGTTACGGTTTGTATATAGATGCCCCCACAAGCCTCATGTAGTGATGGAAGCGGGCTGAATCTAATGTTTATGATTGATTTGTTGTATAGCACTGGTATTGGCGGTGTGAGTCCTGCACCCACCCAGGGGTGGAGCAGACATACAACATAAGGTCGGAATGGAGGCGTGTATTTCCCCTTTTGCGCGGTTTGCTCTTGCCGCTTGCAGCTGCCATGAATCACTGCACCTCAGCCATGCCACCCTGCCTTGGAACCAGCTGATTATGGACTGAAATCTCCAGAAACTGTAAGCTAAATAAACCTCTCCTTCCTTCACTTTGGGTGTCAGGTATTTTGTTTCAGCAAGGAGAGAAAAATAAGAGTGGGCAAGGATGGGGAGCAAGAGGAACTCTCATTCATTGCTGGTAGAAATGCCAAAGGCAAAGCCACTTTAGAAGACAGTCTGGCAGTTGCTTCAAAAGCTAAATATAATCTTAACATATAATCCAGCGATAGCCTCTACTTTACCCAATTGATGTTATATTAGTGCTAAAATTCACACACTGAAGTTTATAGCAGCTTTATTTAAAACTGCCAAAACTTGGAAGCAAACAAGAAGTCCTTCAATAAGTAAATGAATAAGTAAGCTGTGGTAAGTTTATGCATGGGAATATTATTTAGTGATTAAAAACAAATGAGCCTACAAGCTACATAAAGACACAGAGGAAATCTTAAATACATAGTGAGTGAAAGAACCTGATCTGAAAAGGCTACACACTATGTGATTCTAATTGTGTGATATTCTGGAAAAGGTAAAACTAGAGAGAGAGTAAACAAGAGAATGTTGCCAGGGATTGTAGGGAAGGAGAGGAGTAAAAATGAATAGATGGAGCACAGATATTTTTAGGACAGTGGAACTATTCGGAACATTACTGTAAAGGCAATACATAACATTATACCCTTGAGATGAGCCATAGAAATGGGTAATAGAAAGAACAAGCCCTAATGTAAACTGTAGACTTTAGTTAATATCAGTCTCAGTTATAACAAACACACCATACCAATGCAGTATTTAATAGTTAGGAAAACAGGACTTTCTGTACAGTCCTTCTCTAGTACTGCATGTTTACTTTCTGAGGTTTCCATACTTGCAATCAAGTTCAGTCCAAAAATATTAAAAGGAAAATTCCAGAAATAAGCAAGTCATAAGTGTTAGATAATTTTTATTAATAGTATGTCATTATAACTTTTCCATGTTATTATGAGTTGTTTTTATCTGTTACAGTTAGTTTATAAATTAAACTTTGTCAAAGATATGTGTATATGTATGTATAGGAGAAATAGCATGGTTCTAAAACTATAGTGTTTGTTGCTGTTTTTTGTTTAAGGTACCTGAAGAATGTCTTGGAAGATATTCCCTGTGAAGAACAGGAGATTACTGTACTTTGTGCTCAATTTTTCGGGAAACTAAAGCTGTTTTTAAAATAGTATATTGCAATTACAATAAGCACAAAGCATGAGAATTTAATAAAGAATCTATACAATTTATTAAAATAATCTATTGTAGATGATTTTAATAAATGGAAAAATATTCCCCAGTGTTGGATGGGAAGACAGTATTATTAAGACATTAATTCTTCCCAAATGGATCTACAGATTCCAAACCATAACAATTGAATTTTAGTCAGATTTTTAGAAGTTACTTAATAAATTTACTTTAAAATTGATTGGGAGAATCAATAAAAGTTTATGGAAAACCGAATCAATCTTTTAAAGAAACAATAAAAGAGGGGGAACTTGCCCTATAAGATAACTTTTAAAGCCATAGTAATAAAAGCAGTTTGATTAAGAAAAAATCAACCAACAGAATGAAATAAAGATCATGGAGACATATGCATGTGTAGTTGGAAATCTAATATATGAGCAAAAGGAACAACAGATCAATGAGAAAGAGAATTTAAATATATCAAAATTAAGATTTCTCTTCAATTCTAAAGATAGTTAATAGATATGGAACAGAAAAGTAGAAGATATTTGTAATAACTAAAATTGTCATGAATTTTATATAATACATGAATTGAAATCAACAAGGAGAAAAATTCCAATGCAGATAATTGGATAAAAGACATGACTGGGCAGTTTCAGGAGAAACAGAAAAATAAAAAGTCTACTATGAGGTACTTAAAATTTCTGGTGATTACAGAAATAACTTCAACACAATGAGATTTAACTTTGCATTTATTATGCCAGAAAAACAAAAGAGATAGAAGGGAAACACCTAGAGTTAGGAGCGATATGGGATGTTGATGGGGTGTAATAGAGATAGATGCTTCAGCATTTTACTCTGGAACTATGTTTTCAAATCAAATGTGTGTGTATCCCACAGTCCTGAAATTATCTTCCTTGGTAAACATCCTAGGGACAATCCAATGCAGTCAACACAAGAAATTCAAGAGCTGTTCACAGTGGAGACAAGTTAGGGGCAACCCAGATGGTCATCAGCAGGGGAATGGATAAAGCCAACAAGGTAGTTGCACATACAGAGTAGAGCCTAGCAGCTGGCAGCAGGGGTTAGATGCATACACAGTGCCACATGACAGATCTTCAAAATACAACGCTTATTGAAAAACACTAAGAATGAATACACAAAGGCATGTACGCAAATATAAAATACATGACACAGAACAGCAATTCATGTTTTTCAAAGTACATTCCTCAGAGGAAACAAGAGAAGGCCTTGCAGGGCCTCTGATGATGTGGCATGAATTGAGGAGAAAGGTTAACTTTGCATCCGAGATAACAACGGTGGATGACTTCTTTTTACAAGTTAGGTTAAAAATTAGCTCTGAATTTAAATTCAAACATCTCCATTAAAGTTTCAAAATTTTTATTGCCAAGACATAGATAATTTTGGATAAGACAGCATAGATTCACATGCTGGTTTTCACATGGTGGTTTTAGAGGACCTTCCTAAGGCATACAAAAGTGATCTTGGTGGTCCTTTCTGAAGATAAGATGGGGGAGCTGCTATAGTTTGATCTGAAATGTCCCCCAAAAGCCCATGTGTCAAAGTTCTGGTTCCCAGCTTATGGCACTAATGGGAGGTAGTAGATTCTCTTAAGAAGTGGGACCTAGTTGGACAAAGTTAAGTCACTGGGGCAAACCCTTACAGAGGATCAGGAACTCCTGCCTCTACCTCTCTCTTTTCTTTCTCAATGCCTTGAAGTGAGCAAGTTGCTCTAACATGCCTTTCTGCCGTTTTCTGCCTCATCACTGCCCCAAAAGCAATGGGGCAGTGATGATCTTCAATGGAGCCAACTTTGGAATCCTCTGAAACCATGAGCCAAAGTAAATCTTTCCTCTTTTTAAGTTAATGGTTTTAGGTATTTTGTCATAGCAACAGAAAACTGACCACATAGACTCACAACCCAAAGAAGCTGATATTTTTAGCCTTTCTTACCTAATTAGTAACATGCTAGATGCTGTATAGAGGTTGTTTCATTGCATCTTTATAGATAGGGGGAAGTGTTATAAGTCCATTTTGCAGAAGACATAAATAAACCTCGAAACAGCTCAGTGACTTGCCCAAGGCCTACATTTAGTAAGAGGAAATTATTTGAAGCCAGGCCTACATGGATTCTACACTAGACCATACCAAAATATGTTGGAAAGCAGAGAAGCTCCACAGTTCATCTTGGCCCTATACACTGGGCACCTGTGAAATACTTGAGGGCCATTTCACAGCTGTCATTGTGAAATGCAGAGGTAATCCTCTCCAACCTCCTCTTCCTGAAGGAGGCAAAGGCCCAGCAGCATGGTTTCCCCCGCAAAACTTAGCAGATTTGTCCAACACTTCCCCCAACACATACTGGGCTCCCTTGAGTTGCTCTCTGGCTTAGTCTGGCTGTGCCTAGGGTTCCTGTAGTGGTCTCCATTCTCACTCAGTTCAAGCACTATCTTTCCATGACAAAGTCCTCAAGGTAGAGGTACAAATAGGAACTCTTTTTGTATAAACTCAGAAAATCAGTATGCCACACACAAAAAAGGAGATACCTTTGTGAACTGAATTAAAATGCAATGCTTCTACTCATCATATTAGTTTGGTAAAACTCTGGGTTTAAAAGTGATTTGCTTATGCAATAAGAAATCAGCCAGTGAAAAACTAAGTATCATAACTGAGAAGGCACTTCTTATTCATCACAATATGTGTACAGGTGATTCATTGCAGCATCCAAAGTAAATGCAGTCAGAGTGAACACACCACCAAAAACCTTAGCATTCCTCCACCACAGGAGATTTCAAGAGACATGGAAGCTTGATCACAACAGGTCCCACCACAACTGTGATAAACAGTGCAAGCCTCGGAGTCAAGGTGGACCTAGGTTTCCACCCCAGCTCCTCCTGGCAGGATCTGAGGCAAGTTTTTAAGCTCTTTTAGCCTTAATTTTTTTTTGTCAGAAGAATGGGAATAATATACATTCTTCATAGAATTGTGAGGATTCACTGCAGATAGGAAGTATATAACAGAGAATGTAGAACACTGCAAGTGTTCAGTAATGTTCGTGTTTTTGTTGTCAGTTACAAATAAATATCTGAATGGAGCCACCCTTAGAAGTTAACCAATATCCATGGGACCAACATAGAAACAAACATGACAGTCTCTGCTAAAATTATCAGAGACGCGATGACTTTGCCAGTACACCGCTGAGTACACAAAAGAAAAATCAGCTGCACTTCATCTTCTTTCATTTATTCACACTTTGAAATGTTTAGCCTATGAAAGAGTCATCTCTTGTATGCTGTTTCCCTGGCATTGTTTCTGGAAAAAGATTTTTTTCAAAGGAATCTAGAAAGCTACATTTTTAGTTAGGAAAAAATAATCACAGAAGTCACACACACCAATCTTCTAATTTGGGAAATTGTTTTACAGACATCTCTCCGCCCCTGCAATAGCAAATTGTGAACCAGATTCTGACCAAATAATTCCAGCCAATTAGGCCTCATAATGTTGTCATATAGCTCTTGTAAGTTACTATGACTCTTTCTTAATATCATCAACATCTAAAGTATGGACTCATGGAACAAAACTTTTAAGTCCCATGAAAGGTTAGCCCAAGTTGCTGGTTCACTGCCACATTCCCAGAGCCTTAGAACCAACCAGGCAATCAGGCAATAAAATAGCAGGCTATTTATTGGATGGATGGATGGATGGATGGATGACATGTCTTCTCTGGGTGCTATAGAATAAATTAAACAAATTTATTTTCCTATCACACTATGGCTTAGAATCCAAGGGATGCAATAATGAACTTACATTTAAATTTAAGATTTGAAGGAATGTCATGTGAAACAACTATAGAACTGTAACTATCTTTAGACCTATAAACTATCCCAGGCTTGAGTGTCAGCAATAGAACTCTGCTTTAAAGTGAACTGCCCACTGACTGCCGGGGCCTGGCTAGTTGTCGGGTAAAATATAATCTACTCATTTTCAAGTTTTAACACTAACAGGTACCCAATTACTAAGAATTCTATTTGTTTCCAAATATCTTATTTTTTTTCTTTAATCTTTAACAACATACAACCTACTGTCTTGGTTACTTTTCTAGTTGCTGGGACAAAACACCTGACACCCAAAGTGAAGCAAGGAAAGGTTTATTTAGCTCACAGTTTCTGGAGATTTCAGTCCATAATCAGCTGGCTCCAAGGCAGGGTGGCATGGCACTGGGGCAACACTTCAAGGCAGCAGCCAGAGCAAAAGAGAAGAAAAGGCAAGCCTCTTCTCTATCCTTATGTTGTACACAGGCCACATCCCTCCCACCTTCAGGGTGGGTGTAACACTCACAAAATGTCCTTGCCCTCCTTTGCACAGGATGAGGATATTTACAAAGTAAGAACCCTGGCTCCCTGCTAAGTCTCTCAGTTAAACTTCTAAACTGCTCAAGTTGACACAATGTATCAACCATAAGACCTACCATCTATTTTGAACTTAATGAAATACCTAAGGTCTTAATAGAAATGTTTGTAATTCTAAGTTGGTCACAAAGACAAATTGCTGACAAAACAGAATCATATTTTTCAAAACTATGTGTCAATTTACTGACAACTTGTCAGTAGAGTCTCTCTCTCTCTCCCTCACACTGAGTCATTGATTCTTAATAGTGCTCATATTACAAACAAATAAATGGATGCATTCGCTTTTATTAATAATAAAAAAGACAAGACACTCTGCTCCAAACTCACTGTGCCATACCTTACATTGCTCTCTTTCTCTTTTGCAGAATTTGATTTGTTAAAAGTTTCGGTTCATGCCCAAAGACAGAGTTACTGTTTTTTCACAGCAGGAGGGGAGAAGCATTAAGTACCTGGTACCTAGAAAAAGCCCATTCTTCAAAGTGACACAGAGCTAGACAACGGGTTCCTTGCTGGTACAACCAGGTCACAAGCCTAAGAAGGCTTGACGGGTATGGCTGGCTCTGTCCCCAGGACCCCACTCTGTTCCCAATCTGGGCTTTGCTGCCTGGGCTGGGCTGCTTCTCCTGCTCCCTGGCTCTCAGGACCTCCAAGCTCCAGGAATTTGGACTGAGTGGTAGAGACATCGCCGGCAGAGACGACAATCACCAGTTTCCTCCCTGTTCTGCCTTGTGATTCAAAGCAGATTCTGCTCCACCTTTTTTTTTTTTTTTGGTTTTGTTTTTTAAAGGGAGCCCATAGTGCTGGAGACCCACAGGAACAGAATTGAGCAAGAGAACTCAAGAGACTGTGAGTAAGCAGCTCATCTGTGGTGAGCCACAGTGGGGCTTGGGTTAAGGGCAACCTTGGGCATCAAGATCTGATTGCTAAAAGCTAAGTATTCCTGTGAAAGTGTCCTTTCTTATGAAATTAATTTCACAAGAATTCTGAAATTCTTGGTGATGATTAAGTCATACATCAGTTTTTTGGTTTGTCGAGATAGGGTCTACCTATGTAGTTCAGACTGGCCTTGAACTCACAGTGTAACCCAGGCAGGCCTCGAACTCACAGCAAACCTCTAGGGTGCTGAGATTACAGGTGTGTGCCACCACACCTGGTTCATGTATCAGTGTTTTAAAGTACTTTATAGACCACTCAGAAAAGCAAGATTGGAGTCACAATCCTGTAGGTTTCTGGTGTAAATGGGCCACTGAGCTCTCTATACCTCACTCATCTTCTCTATTGTTGAAATATAAAAGCAGTCACCTAGTAAGATTGTTGGAATGATTAACTGAGAATGAGACCATATAAAGTCCTTTATAACACAGTAGATAACTATCAATTATTATTAACTATTAATTATCATTAGCCATAAGCTGACTGAATACAAAGCACTGAGAGGATCCCAGTGCGGTAAAGCAGTCTGGTGAGTGATACCATAGATGGGTGACCAGGACAGCTCAGTGAGTCTCTCCTTTAGCCATTCCTAACTCCACACTCAGACACTCACATCCATGAGCTGGGTGTCCTGCTTCTCTGTGGAATGGCCCCACTCTTATCGCCTGCCTCAATCTGCATCTCTTCCTTTTGAACTGCAGGAGGTCTCCCCACTATCATGTTGCCTCACCTGCCACTCACCCTCTTCCTCCTTCACTCCTGCTTCCCCAGAAGAGGAAGCAGTCACCTCCTTCAGGAAGGCCTGCCCTGGCTAAAGACAGAGTTTGCACTCCGCCTCTACCACAGCGTGGCGACAGGGAAAAATGGGACAAATTTTGTCATCTCGCCTGCTGGTGTGTCTCTTGCACTAGAGATCCTACAGTTTGGAGCCCAGGGAAATACTAGCCGGCAGCTGGCATATGCGTTGGGATACACTGTGCATGGTAAGAGCTCTGTCATTCACACACTTTTTCTCTTGCTCACTTTCACACTCACCCTTGCTCACATTCTTGCTCCTGCTCAATTCCCTGCTCAGGCTATCTCAGACAAGTGGTGTTTAGCTGATGTGCAAATCCACAGAGGGATGATCACTGGGCACTAATACAACAGAAGGCATTCACACTTTGGAACAGTGATCACCCTTGACTTTTAAGGTTCCCTTCTAACTTTGGGTTCCATAGCAATATTTTAGTTTCGTTTCATACACCCTTTTATAGTGCTCACTAGGTGAGCTCTGTAAGGTGCTCTGTAAGGTTTTAAGGTGCTTCCCAAGCAGTTCATTAATTAAATGAACTGCCACAAGAACCTTATTGGGATCGAAGATGAGCAAACAGGCCCAGAAAGTGGAAGCAATTTGCTGGCGGTCACACAACCAGTAAAGGGCAGAGTTGGAGTTCAGCCCAGACTGCTTGGCTCCAGAGCCCATGCTACTGACCAGCCTACTTTTATGAATCTGTGACTTCTGGCCAGTGCCTGACCTGCCAGCTTATTTCTGTGAATTCTGTATTTTAGAAGAGCTCTGCAACAGCCGTGAGAGTCTCTTGAATGTAGCTCAGCCTCAGCTCAATGCTTATCCTCAGTGCCTGCCAACCAGCTCCACACTAAGGTAGCAGTCACCTGCATGACTTTTTCTTTTCCATCTCAGGACAAGATGTCAGTAAAACAGATGACAGTGACCTTTGCATAAATTAATATTTATCAGAAAGCACTAGAATTAATACCAATACAGCTTGAAGAGCAGGCTTTGCGATGGAATTTTGAGTTGGCGAGTAAAGGTTAGCATTCAGCATGTGGCACACAAGGGAAAAACGAACTCTCCTTTCCTCTGCATCCACACCCTGTCCCCTGCCAAAACAGTTCCCATGATCCTGCTGGCCTGCAGACATGTGTGTGTTCCCTCTGGGCATAACTGAGGTTGAAGACAGTTTTTAAAACTTAATTGCTCTCAGCAAGTATATCACAGAAATACACTCAGCCACCAAGTTATTCTTCACCCACAATAGACTCAGCACAATAAAATCTGCCGAGGTCTTGGGAACTGCTGCTGCAAGGGCCAGTGCTGTGCTGGAAACACATAAGGAGAACTCTGAATGCAGGCAGCTCGCTCTCAGATGAGCAATACACATAGAAATACCCTCTAGTTCAGTGCTCTAAGTGCAGTTAGACAAATTAGGTTAGTGTGTGGAGGAAGTGCTTGATTTTGCTGGCAGATCAGAAGGCCCCCCCCCAAAGACATGACATCTGAGCTGAGTTATGAGGAATCAGCCTTTAAATAGAGCCTCACAAAAGTCAGGATTGGAGAGAATGAGAAATGCAAGTGTCACTATCCCAGTGTCACTATCACAGAGAAGGGAAACAGTATAATCAATTCTTTGTTGTCAAAAGCAGTCATGTTGCCTGGTTAAGCAAATCTGATGATTAGAGTTTTCATAAAGCCCAGAAGATGAGACCAGGTGTGTTCAGGGTGGTATGGCCATAGACATCATAGAGTTTATTAGAGAATCAGCAAATGTTTATTAGAGAATGCTTAATGGTCAAACTCTATGGAATAATAATCCCCCTTAATTTTCTTAATGATAAACTGGCTTATCATCTTATGGAGCCATAATTAATTATCAAAAATGAGAGTGTACTACTTTCAGAATTCTGGTTCCTAGAATTCTGTGCTTTGGTTTGTACCAGGACAGCTCCAAGAAGCTCATGTGCACTGCTTAAAACTACATGCCAGTGCACATCACTTGCCCTAGCCCAGTCTTTCTTATAAAAGTTGATACCTACCAATAATGCAGTGATAAAACCAGGAGCTAAGCACATTCCAGGAACCTGGGAGCACTGTGCCTGTTCAATCAACAGAAGGATCTGCCCAAGTTTGCAGGGCAATACATCAGCATTGTCTTCTCACTGGATATCCAGACACTATGTGACAGCCAGGAGTTTTGCTGCTTGTCCTGCAGCACCAGATGAGTTCAGAACAGAAACCAGGGGTACCTTCCCAAAGCACCTTATTTTTACCACATTAAACACAATTTCCCAATGTCCCAGCTTCTAGGAATTTTCATTGTTCTTTTAGGTAAATTAATGAAGGACAGTTTAACATGTTCTATTAAGCACAAGAAGAGTACTAAGAGCAAAAGCCTCAAAGATAAAGATGATCTGATTCCTGGACTTCTCTTTCATGATGCCTGTGGAGTTACTTTAAAAGTCATTATGCCATTTGATCCCCCAAAGAGATTTTATACAATCTCTAGGCCTCTATTAACATTCCCATCATACAATAAGGTGAATGAATGACTTGGCCAAACTTGGCTCACCCAAAAGGGACGCAGCAGAGCTGAGATTCAAACTCCATATTTTTGGCCTCCAAGTCCTATGTGCTTTCTGCAATTCCTCAGCGCCCTTTAAGCTGTGGAGAAGTTGCGTCATGTGTACATAACTTAAAGTCTTCTCTATTTCTCACGTAGGCAGCCTCATTTTCCTCACAACCACCAAACCCACTGAGAGCATCATAAGCTTAACCCCCTTTTTGTTCCCAGGCAACCAAAATATCAGCTTTGAAAATATAGCTCTTATAGTTTGATAATTTTATATCCATGAACTTTACAAAGTTAAGAACTTTACAAAATTAAGACCTACAGCCTTCAGTATCACATTTACAAAATTTTGCCCCACATATTTATTAAAAAGGAAGACTTTCTTCACACTGGTCTGTCAAATGAAATAAAAGGCTGATTTGCAGCAGGATTCATGGAATACTTCTGGTACTTTCCTCCCACTCTGCACCTGTCCCAGGGACCCTCTTGCACACCTCCCTCACTATGCTCCTGATCTATACTGCTCTTGTGGCTTTCTTCCCCCTCCTTTCTTCACTCAGTGTTTTATTAGAACCACCTCCTCAGTTCACCAGTTCCCCACCCTGTGGGCAGATAGCACAGTGAGGCACTGCCACCTACAACTTGGTTATTACACTGAGCAAGTGTCACCATGAATTTGCCTGAGTCTCAGATCCCTCATCTATAAAATGGGAATAATAATAGCCCCTCAGTCACAATGTTCATAGAAAGATTTAATGTTACCAAGCATGTGGAGCAGTCTGTACAATGTCTATCATCACTGTTACCCCTTGATAGTTTTTATCTGGTGATACATATTATGTCACATATAGCTCTTTCCTATGTGCATAGGCAGGGACTAATCAGTGCAGGGGGAGGAGTTCCCATCTCACTTTTCCTCTGTATTTCTCAAATTGAATGCACAGTTGTAAAAGAGGCTGCACTGAAATGTCACTTGGGCTTGTACTATGCTGTCACAGAGACGGATATGAGGCGCCGCCAAGATCTATTCACAACAGAACATCCTACCCTCCTTCCATCGTTGTTAATTGTGATGCTGGACAAAAATGTCTCGACTTTGTTAGTGTTTGAAAGCCCATCGTCCTGCACACTGAACCTGTGATTTTCCCAGCTCTAGCATCTCCCCTCCCTCACTTGCCAAAGTTCCTGAATCAAGAAATTAGGAAAAAATAGTCTCTATCATCTAAAGGATGCAGGTAGACTTCATTGCAGCCACATTTCTTTCAAATCTAGCATGGTTTCTTCTCAACTTTTACTTTAAGGAACCAGCTTGATTCCTGAGCAAGTTAGCTATGCCTTATCCAATTGACTACATATAATGAATGCACCTTATGAAAATAAAGAGCAGTATTGCTTGAGTCCCATTTAAATACAAAGTAAAGACAGGGGTTATGCCAGCTCCTTACTCATACACACCATTGTTGACTTACTCCAATTCCTTTTTCACAGACCCAAGAGTGAGGGATTTCATGCATGCTGTTTATTCCACACTACGCAACTCCAGCCAAGGCACCAAGATGGAGCTGGCGTGCACCCTTTTTGTACAAATGGGAACACCGCTGTCTCCCTGCTTTGTGGAGCAGGTCTCCATGTGGGCCAACAGTAGTGTGGAGCCAGTTGACCTCAGTAAATTCAATGGCACCACCATCCAGACCAACAAAGAGGAATCTGGACAACCCACAGGTAAAAGAAAGCTCTTCCCCTCGTAAGGTGAGAGGGCTGCCAAGACAATAACATCTATTGCTTGTCAGAAGTCATGGTGCTCAGGCTATCCTCAACTATACCAAAAGTTCGTCCACTTGGCAAACCTTACATTTGGATGATAGCTCTGTGAAGCAACTAAACCTGACTCTTTTCCCCTTCTGCCTCTCTCCCCCCACCCTCACACACACATAAATATACATGTGCACAAGCACACACAAGCACAAAAACACAGAGATGCTCTCAGAGCTTTCTGCCTCTAGACACACCCTACAGCCTTTGTCCTCTGCCTCTATCCCCTCAGTCAGTTTCTACTTAGGTCTGCCTCATTGACGATTACCATATTGAAATGCAAAAGGGACCAAAATGTGGTTACTTGGGAATTTAGAGTATGGAAAGAATTGAAAAGAAGATAAAGTTATATGTGATAAGACGTTTAGCTCTGTCTTAGTGAAGAAAAAGATTATGTAAAACCTAACTTTCCAACAACAGAGAAGTACAACAACTGCCACCATGCCATGGAAATTATTATGAAAGATGATGTAAATCATTGATCTTTACTGAGCATTTATTTATTTAGCACTCTTTGAAGGTCATTATCTAGGTTCACTTCCACAATAATTCTAGGGGTAGGTACTCTCCCAATTTTACAGTTGGAGGAACTGAGGCACCAAGGGCTGAGTCACCTGTCTGCCATGGGTCCATAAAGCCAAGATTCTCATCCAGAGGGCATGGCTCCAGCATCCTTGGAAATTACAAAATTACTCAGAATATGGAGAACATTCAAGATTCATTGTTGTTTCTAAAGCAGAGAGGAAAGCAATAAGATATGCGTTGTAATCAAATAAGCTTGCAATACTCTCAATTTTCTGGAATGTTTAACATCTTGTCAAATTATTTAAAAAGTTTGAATTCCATGTCTCAGTCTGCACCCTCACCCCATGACACGAAGGTCACCCTTGCTGTTCTAAACTCCTAGACTGACTTGCCCACTACAGTCACCTAGAGCACAAATTCGAGACCAGGCTGCTCTTGTTCAAATCCAAGCTTTCTGCCTTGTTAACTGGCTGAATGGTGACTTTGCCCCTCACAAATATGTGACCTTGACCAACTTCTCTGACTCTAGGTTCCCTCATCTATAAAATTAGGAATAACAGGTAAGTGAGAATTTGCTCAAGAATTTAGGACAAAGCCTAGCACAAAGTGTGTGTTTATTAAATCAATAAAGGCCTAAGAGCTGATCCTATAGAAGTGGTCTGCTCTGGCCTGCTCCTCTCTCTGGTAATGCAAGAATTTTAACCATGGCCCTCCAAAGACCATGCTGTGGGTGTCATTTTTTTAGCAAAGGTTTAGCAAAGGACATGGCTCAGCATGGGCAGGGGGAACTAGAGGATGACATGATGTGTCACCTCCCCGTCACATCACCCAGCCCCTCCAGGGCTCTGAGGGAAGAAGTGCCTAATGGTCCCTGGGAAACAGCCCAGACAGAAGCAGGGGGAACATCCCTGTTCAAGAAAAAGAAGAAGAGTATGATCTTCAGCAATAGCTAGTTATAAACACATAAGTGCGCTGCAATTAACAGATACAAGTAAGCGACAGCCTACCTGCAGACATACAGGTGTCAGGACTCAGTGTGATTTCTGAGTTCCCACCACCCATTTCCATGGCCCAAGCCCAGGACAGCCAAAAGTTGAGAGCAGCTAGTGTGGCCTTGGGTATCCAGCAGCACAAGGAACTTAGGGAACTAAGCAGTTTTGAGTAAATGGAAAAAATATTGTGAAACATGAGACAAAAACGGTGGGGGGCCAGAGAACTACCACATTATCAAAGACACCTTGTGTTTTGCGCTTTAGCTTTGCACTCCTCGTCCACATACACACTGTGTTCAGTGTGGTCATTATGTACATTTACCTTCCTGCTTGCTCCTCTGCTTTCAGGCTGGGGCCCAGGTGGCCCACCGTGGGGGGAGGTCAGCACTGCGTCTGCCCAGCTCGCCCTCGTGAGCACCATGACCTTCCAAAGCCGTTGGCAGCGGACATTCTCCTCCATGGACTCACAACTCCTGCCTTTCACCAGTGCCCATGGCCTCATCCTTCAAGTACCCATGATGCACCAGACAGCTGAGGTCAACTATGGTGAGCCTCTCCCCCTGGGTGAGAGGAAATGGATGCAGGCATGCGCCATGTGGGTAGCAGAGGAAAACCCAGGCCTGTGCTCTTCAGGGGGTGGATTGAGATGTGTTTCTCTATGATGTCATCCTCTGGGCTGTCATTTAGCCAAAAGACAAAGGGTGGCAGGAAATTCAGAGAGGGCTCGCCCTCTCTGGACAGTGTGTGTCAATAGGACAGTGAGGATACTTGGGAATGAGAACCCAATTTCATGCTCAATATTCTGCTCTACATTTAGTAAGAAAGGAGTTAATGGAAAACTACCTTTCTGGACCAAACCACACCCCTGGCAGGCCCCTTCACATAGTGGGTATGGAGCTAGCTTGAAGACTGAGTCCAAAAGTCTCCCCTACTGGACTGAAGGTCCCACTGCTCCTGTCGGAACCTTGGCATTTAGCAGCCTAACTAGTAGTTATGCTTTGTTCCATGCAGGCACATAGCAAGTGCTCAGAAAATGTATTTGTGTGTTTATGAGATGAAAACTAAAGAACATCTATTGGTTAAATAAATATGCATCTACAATTAATTATAGTTCTTGTTCCTGTCCTGTTATTATCGCTATTCTAACTTCACAGGTTAGTTTGACTGTCAGCTGCATGGCAGCAGATGGGCTCCCTGTGACTCGTGTTCTTCCCAGAACACAAATATTCATGGTAGCTGACATATGGTGGATGCTGAATAAAGATCTGGAGATTATGTGAACTATGTAGTGGGAACTATGTTCCCATCTTTCCTACTGAGCCTAAGAATCTGTCTTAGTGGCCTGGCAGCTCTGTTCCCAAGCCATACCAGTTCCTTGGTCTCACTGTCCTCTTAGGGACAGGTTCTAAACTGGAGTCCATCATGAGACTCCCTGCCTGCCCACCTGGATTATTTACATTACTCACTGTCAATTCCTTGTTATTTGACGCAGCCACTGTTTCTCCTGTAAATGGCTATATGTGTCTACTGCCACCTGCCGCATATCCTACCACTCCCTTCTAAAATCATGCTTTGGCTGATACCCTAGACTTGTCCTCAGCCGGTCATTTTCACTTCCTATGTGCCCATCCTGAAACTATTTTTTAGGTCATGGGTTATAAATGATCAGTCACCAGGTCAAATCTAGCCTGAACTCAGGTTACATGGAGTCTGTGTAGTGTTTTAGAAGTTGAGAAATCTTATAGGACATCTGGATTTAGAGCTTTGATTGAGAGATAAGGAGATCCAGTGCAAAAGACCTGGGGCGCCCATGGGCCAGGGTAGGATGGGCTGCCCCCTTAAGTCAGTATATATGGTTCTACCTTGTGCCATTGTCCCCACTGTACACAGCAACTGCAGGCCCTCTGACTTAGGCCCTGTGTTGTATCTAAGAGATTCTAGGCCTTAGGATCAATAAAGGACTATGCCACCCACAAGTCAGCCTCAAACTGCTCTACTGGGGTGAGGTAGACACCTGTTTTACTGTTTCCCAAACTATAAACTGTCCCCTCCCAGGGTCTGGCACTGTTTAGTCTCCCTGGCTTCTAGGATAGAGCTAATTCCTGACCCACTGAACCCCCAGGCCAGTTCCAGGATGCCATGGGTCATCAGGTGTCACTACTGGAGCTGCCATACCTGGGAAGTGCAGCAAGTCTCTTCCTGGTGCTGCCCCGTGACAGAGATACATCCCTGGACCACATTGAGCCACAACTTACAGCCAGAGTGCTTCACCTCTGGACCGGCAGGCTGAGGAGAACCAGGATGGATGTATTCCTTCCCAGGTGAGCAGTTATACCTTCACAAGGCACTATGCAACCAGCAGTGCACAGGGCCTGGGTTTTGAGCCAGGTAGTCTGACCCTAGGTCTATCTTTGCTTACTGGGTTGGTACCTAATGCACCCTTAGAACTTAGAGAAACTTACCTTAGCATCTGAGTCCATTAACTGATGACTTGCTCATGGCACAGAATGAAATGAACTAACTTCCTGGAGTCTTCCCAAAATGAGGTATTCTGCTTTCACTAGGCAGATTGGAGACCCCAGGCCTCTTGCTCCAATGTCACGCCACAACCAGCTGCTGAGGAAGGAAGAAAGCACAATGCAGTTCCCTTGGATGAATGCACCCCAAATCTCATCACATCCTAGGACAACAATCATTTTTCATATTGCATCTATCATTTTTTCAAAACTCAAGAGGAAAGATTGTTTATGTAACCGAGAAAATATAATTCTAATCAGAAACCAGATTAAGGCATATGAGTTCAAGATTTAGCATCTCTCTGCTGAAGGTTTTCATTTGTTCTGAATAGAAGCAAAACCCCTATATATACCCAGTAGGCACAAATACAAATTTCCAAAAAGTTAAACGATGGCAATAGATTTTGCTTTTCCAAAGCACATTAGCAGGATACATTATTTTTACAAAGGGATTCTGGCTGTGACTTCTTCAGATGATGAGCTTCTCTGGTGCATTTGAAATAAGAGCAAAAATATAACAAATCAGTAGACCAGGGCCAAGGCTCACTGTCAGTGTATGAGTTCTTAGTGGACCATTCTCTCCCGGCTTTGGTCTCACTCCATAGCCACGGTGCTTAGCTGGTGAAGGCAAAGACTTTGTTGTTCTCCATCAGGCAGTTAAAATGAGTCCATCTACTGGGACAACAGCAGCAACCACAACAACAAATACAAAGACAGACCCAGCTGTTAGGCTAAGATCTAAAGCGGGATCAGACATAGCCAGAACGGAAGGTGAACTTAGCTCTCAAAGTCTATCTCAAAACCAAATATTCAGACTCCAGAGCAAAGCCCCACAACTGCATATTTGAACAGATCTCTGTGGCAGGAATAGATCAATCCATTTCTTGTTATACTTGAAAGAAGCCAGTGAAACACAGAAAAGGAGCTCACTGTCAACATAGGGAATAGCCCACTGCAGGAATCTGCTGCACTCATTTGGGTTTAGGAGCCAGATGGCTGGCTCATCCTAGAACAGCTAATGTAAGGAAGAGGCCCCAGGGAAATGGGGTTCCCCTGGCTCCATTAAGAACTCCACTGAGTTCCCTTAAAACTCTCCATACTGGCTGGCTCCGTTAAGAACTCTCTCCTGTTTTATAATTCTGCTTTTAGAAATCCCAAACCCTTGCCAGGAATGGTGGCACATGGCAGTAATCCCAGTATTTGGGAGGCTCAGGCATGAGGATCACTGTGAGTTTGAGGCCAGCCTGGGTTACATAGTGAACTCAAGGCCAGCCAGAACTATGCAGTGAGAACTTGTCTCAGAAAAGAAAAAAGGAGGAGAAGGGGAAGGGGAAGGGGAAGGGGAAGGGGAAGAAGAGGAAGAGGAAGAAGAAGAAGAAGAAGAAGAAGAAGAAGAAGAAGAAGAAGAAGAAGAAGAAGAAGAAGAAGAAGAAGAAGAAGAAGAAGAAGAA
>RJWT010000644.1:30546-61254 GCA_004365215.1 Cuniculus paca | reverse complement strand
GTCATTAGAGAAATGCAAATTAAAACAACTCTGAGATTTCATCTCACTCCAGAAAGAATGGCCAGGATCAAGAAAACCACCAACAATAAATGCTGGAGAGGCTGTGGGGAAAAAGGAACCCTTCTCCACTGTTGGTGGGAGTGTAGACTGGTGCAACCACTGTGGAAATCAGTCTGGAGGTTTCTCAAAAAGCTAGGACTGGAAGTCCCATTTGACCCAGCTATTCCGCTTCTGGGCGTATTCCCAGAAGAAGCGAAATCATCTTACCACAGTGAGATATGTGCACCCATGTTTATAGCAGCACAATTTGTAATAGCCAAATCTTGGAAACAACCCAAATGCCCATCAATCGAGGAATGGATAAAGAAGATGTGGTACTTTTATACAATGGGGTACTATTGAGGTATAAAAAATGAGCACATTGAGTCTTTTATAGTAAATGGATGAGACTTGAGACCATACTCATAAGTGAAAATAAACCAAACACACATGTGTAAACACCGCATTGTTTCCCTAGTGTAAGAAACGGAAAGACTCAATAAGATACAAAGTTCCTGATAAATATGGAGAAATGATTCTGAAATCCAATGGTGCTTTTATTCTTTGATTTGATTGGTTTAAGTCCCTTTCCTACTATTTGAAGGCAATATGTGAGAAGATAGGAACAGCTCTTTTGAAAAATGAGACACGACGGTAGCCATTGCTGGTTTCTTGTTGTCGGACTTGAAGGCCTGTACCTTTTGTTTTATCTGGTTTTATATTACTTTGTCTTGTGTGAGTTTATTGTCTGTAAATGTATGAACAACCATTTTGAAGAAAGCAAGAGACACTAGGGTAACCATTGTTGAGCTCCTGTTGTTAATGTTTTGAAAACCTGTATAGCTTGCAGTGTTCTGTTTTGAATGTTTGACTCTGTTGTTTTCTTTTGCTTTGTTTTGTTCTATTCTTTTTTAAAAAAAAAGAATGAGTGAAGAGACTGATGCATTTTTTCTCTTTTATCAAATTTAGTTGCCTGTTTTTTAGTCTCACTATTACCTTAAAATTAAGGTTTAGAGTAGAAGAAAAAATAGAAGGGGAAGGAACTGAAGGTGAATTACATTTACTTCTTAATCACTGTCAAACTCATGACTATTTGTTTTCCCACCAGTTCTCTTTGGTTGAATAGAGGTATGCATCAGTCTATCTATCCAATATTACTTGGTAACTGTTATGTGTAGGGGGTACAGGTAGGTACATGCAATATAAAGGTGAGAAGAAAGGCATGCTCCTGTCCTCACACACAACGATAATCTAGCAAATTAACATTCCATTATAATAGGATGTGATTAAACTCAGGAAAAAGATGCAAAAGAGATTCATTGAGCTTTTAGTAGGGGATCTTAAACTGGGGTTCAGAAAAGGCTTCTTGGAGAAAAAAGCAATGTGGAGTTGTAACCTTTGAGAGGGGTAGATTTCAAGATATGTGGATGTCATACCAAGAGATCTAGAGTGAATGGATGCCATCTGAGAAGACCTGTAATGGCAGTATGAAAGACTGGGATGTCATGACATTGAAAGAAATTCAGCAATGTAGCTCTGATGTAGTGGTGGGAGGTGATTGGGAGAAAAGGGGTTGGTGAATAAAAAGGCCTGAGAGAGATCATGATGGGACTTGTATGTATGTGTGGGGTTTTCAGTTTGATCAGAAGACCAGTGAGTAGACATAGGAAGGCTTTGGGTAGTAGGTAGTAGAGGGGGAATAACATGATGTGATATGTGTCTTAGTAAGACTACTTGGGTTAAATGGTGGAGAGAGACAGTTTGGGAGGCTGAGGCAGGAGGATCACAAGTTCGGGTCAAGCCTGGGCAACTTAGCTAGACCTACTCTCAAAAAATTTAAAGGGGGGAGGGCAGGGGAAGGTTGGGATGTACAATTCAGTGCAAAGACCCTGTGCTCAATCCTTACTACCATGGGTGGAGTGTGTGGACATGTGTTTGTGTGTGTGTGAGAAGTGGAGAACGAGAGAGGTAAACAATAGTGATAATTTTTCTTGGTAAAAAAATCCCAAAGGCCTGGGGATTAAGCTCAGTGGTGTATAATGTCCTATAAGAAAATGCCATTATCAATTTTTGTGATGTCTCCTAGAAATATTTTTACACAGGATGCTACAGATATATAAAAATATCTAACATGAATTATTGAAATGTATGTTAACATGTATTTAAAATATACATATATAATACACATGTACAAATACATACTTATGAATTATATACTTGTATTTATCACAAATTGGATTCTACTATAATTAAAAAGAGCACATTTTCAACATAGTACTCAGTATTCATTTACATAGACCTATAGCAGGTTAGTCCCTGATAATCATTTATGGTTTTTTTACTAAGATATAAAGATTATCTTAGTACATACATCTTTATGCACACATGCATGTATTCATAGTTTAAACTTCCAGATGTGAAATTCCTAGATCAAAGGTCACACACATTAAAAACACTAATTTTGCTAAATTACCATAAAATATAGTATCAATTTAAACTTCTACCAACAGTGGATTTTTTACATATTATCATAAAAACAAAGTGTGCCTGAATTTCAAAATTATCTGCTGGTTATTATTGGCAAAAACTATAATTTTATTACTCTTTAGTTTGTATTTTTGTATTATTAGGGTAAGGATATTCGTATGTATTTATTGGCAATCTTGGTTCCTTTTCATAGAACTGTGAACGGCTGTTTTAAGTTCCTAACCCATTTTTCTAAATGTTGAACTTAACTGGTACGTAAACACTTTTTCTGTATTAAGTAAAGTAGTCCTTTTCTGTCATATTTCTAATTATTTTCCCCTACTTTATGCTTAGAAGTTTTTCATTTCAAGACTGTAAGAAATTCAGCTATATTTTCTTTCAGGTTTCTTATTTTAATTTTTTTTTCCAAATCCATTTTATTTCAAGGAGAAAAAAAAAACACACAAAAAAACCCTAAATTTGAAAACATGTCAATCAGGAGGCAACAATGGTACACACACTGTCATCCCCAAATCATTCACCCCAGGCCACAAGACATCTGCATTCAATTGTCCAAAAGCACAAAACTTTCTCTTCAGTGAACTCAGAGAAATCAGTAGTATAACTATCTTAACTATTTTTTGTATACATTTACATATACACATCTTGTTTCTTTCAGCTTCTCACACTAATGAAACAATATGATGTTTACACATGTATGTCATTTATTTCACTAATGAGTATGGTCTCAAGTTGCATCCATTTACCTATAAAAGTCTCTAGTTTATCCTTTTTTATGGCTGAGTATTACTCCATTGTATAAAAATACCACATCTCTTTTATCCATTCCTCAGTTGATGGGCATTTAGGTTGTTTCCAAGACTGGCTACTACGAATTGTGCTGCTATAAACATGGGTGCACATATACTGCTGTGATATGATGTTTTTAATTCTTGTGGGAAGATACCCAGAAGGGGAATAGCTGGGTTGAATGGGATCTCTAGTCCTAGTTTCTTTTTTTTTTGCAGCACCAGGGATTGAACTCATGACCTTGCACTTGCCAGGAAGGAGCTTAGGCCACTGAGCTAGATCCTCAGCCCTTGTCTTTTTAAGACAGGGTCTCACTATGCTGTTCAGGCTGGCCTTGAGCTCACTTTGTAGCCCAGGCTGGTCTTGAACTTGCAAGGATCCTCCTGTGTCAGCCTCCTGAGCGCTGGGACTACAGGTGTGAGCCACCATGCCCAGCTTAGTCCTAGTTTCCTGAGGACTCTCCACACTGATTTCCACAGTGGTTGCACCAGTCTGCATTCCCACCAACAGTGGAGAAGGGTTCCTTTTTCCCCACAGCCCCTCTAGCATTTGTTATTGTTTGATTTCTTGATACTAGCTATTCTTTCTGGGGTGAGGTGGAATCTCAGTGTTGTTTTAATTTGCATCTCTTGAATGACCAGTGATGCTGAATATTTTTTCATATATTTATTTGCTGTTCGTATTTCCTCATCTGAGAAGTGTGTATTCATTTTGGATGCTCATTTTTGGATGGATCTTTAAATCTGGGAGGACTGATACTTTTGAGTGCTCTATATGTTCTCGAAAGTAATCCTCTGTCTGAGGTACAGCTGGCAAACATTTTCTCCCATGTTGTGTGTTATCTCTTCACTTTACTGGTGGTTCCTCTTGGTCTTATGTTAATTTGTAATCCAATCCACTTGGAGGTTTTTGGAGGAAAGGGAGAGATGAAAGGCATATGATAGGGACTCATCTTTATATATTATAAATTGTGGAAATATTATGACCATAAATTGACTTAGTACTCCTGTGTAGTACTCTACTCTTATTAAGACTTGTGGTGAGTGTGTGATGCTTGTCTTTGTTTTTTTTTCCCTTGGTTATTTTGTCAGCAAGTTAGGATTCCTATCAGCACATGGAAAAAGGAATACAATGGAAAAGGCATTAAACTTTGTTAAAAGCCTGACATACTTACAGACCACTTAGCATGCGACATGGAGCAATAATTTAGTTGTTATGAATCTTAGTGATCTCATTTGTAAAATGTGGACAGTGATTTCCCACACCTAACACAGTGTGAAAATCAAATGCAATAATCTATGATTTTGCATCCATTTCATAAGCTGCAGTCCCATTCAAATATGAGGGATTATGATCATAGAGAGCTTCAACATAGTGTTATGACATGTATGGGTTCATTTTATGTAAATTACTTATTGGGTTGAAATCAGGAAAGCAAAAATAAAATTAGGGGGATTACTGAAGATTGAATAAATAAGCATGTGCTCTATCACTGAGTTACACCTCAGCAAGAAAGCTATTTAAAAATATATATTTTTAGGAAAGAATATGAAGATAAAGGAATAAATGTATCAAAATATTTTTTCTATTAAAACATTCTAATGAATTTAAAACTCTATTGTGATATAATCAGAAAATCCAACTGACTTCAGATCATAAAACTATAGGATCCTTAGCAGCCCATGGCAATAAACCTGATAAGGAATATCCAATGACTGTTGGATAGCTAGACTGTATTGATTAATTAATGGCCTGGAATCAAGTAATTTCTGAGAAGCTGTCATTATAATCAAGTATATTGCATTGAAAAAGGTTATTATCTAGACATCAGTTTTGATTCCTGTTTTCTTTTTCAGCTAACAAACATTTATTGAGTTCCTTAACAGGACAGACATTTTGTGAAGACATAGGAATACAAAGATTGTACCCTTGAGGAGCTTCCAATTTGCTGCAGTAATCAGAAATATGAAAAGATAAGATTCAACAGGAAGCAGTTGGTCTTATAATAAGGAATGTAGGGTTGGCCCCGGATGGGCAGCAGGGTAGGAGCTTAGTTTAGGATAATGTTCTGAAGAACACAGAAAAGTGAGGGGCTGTAATTGGGGTACTGTTACATCAATATGAATTAGAAGCAAGCATGAAAAGGACAGGGTGTATGAAGAGGAAATGGTATTTGGGATAGAGGAGACAAGAAGATCAAAAACTAAGAAAGATGAAACTATGAAAGCATTATTAATGAAACGTTTGGTAGTACTAGTAGAAAATAACACTGAAAGTTGCAAAGGGCTAGGCCATATTGCATTTTGTATGCTAATTCTAACATATTTATATATGTGTTACATACATGTGACATTACAATTGAGACACCTAGATAAAACACAATGTATGGGGCCAGAGATCTAGCTCAGTGGCCTAAGCACCTGCTTGGCAAGTGCAAGGTCATGAGTTCAATCCCTGGTGCTGCAAAACAAACAAACAAACAAAACCACAATGTATGCCAAAATGAAGTATAAGAGAAACAGCTGCATTTATAGAAGAAATGTTCTGGAACTAGTTCCAGTATCAGAACCTTCTAATTAGATGAAGACTGTGTAAGTGGCCAGAGGGTGTAGTGAAATAATTTCGGGAGTGCTAACATTGTAGACAGCTGTGAGGCTCAATCCCCCATTTCCTAAAATGGATAAACAGGGGCAGGTGATAATACAGAGTGTGAGGTTTGCTTCTATTTGGGAAATCCAGTGGTGAAAAAATGACCAAGTGTCGGTAATACAGTGTGCTGATGCTTTGGGATCAGCCTGCACTCCTAAAGGTTGGTAGGGAAAAGGGTGACAGATGTTTCTTATGGACTGGAGAATGGGGCCAGTAACTTTCTTTGAGCCTTCGTTACATCTTACACTTCATTCACTATCTTGAGAATTTAGTTTTATGCTGACTGGTCTCCCAAACTTAGCTTCTACAAACTAAGTGATCTGAAATTTCATATTCCATGTAGCTGGATTATGTCAGCCACAGCACAGTTCTGATCATGTCATTTTTTTGCTCATACATGTTTAAAGATACCTTACTGTTTGTAACCTAAAATCCAAATTCCTTAGTTTGTCATTCAAGAACTGCCCTGGGTATGGAATATGGAGCTGGAAATAATCTCCACTCAGAAATTTAAAGATTTTTTTTAATGCCTTCTGGTTTTTAATATTTCCCTGAGATTTCCAATGTCACCCTCTATCCCACCTCCTATACAAAACACACATTCTCCTTTGTATGTAACTTGTTTCTTTCTTTCTAGAAACTTTACAAAAAACATTTTTAACCTTAGTGATCAGTTATTTTGTGATGACATAAATTCATGTACGTTAAAGGGTTTTTTAAATTCACTATCTTGAGAATTTAGTGGCCTTTCCAATCTGGACATTTATGTTTTCTTGTGTTACTACATTTTCTTGTGTTACTACATTGACAATTTCCTCCTCAAAGTTTCTCTTTGTTCTCCTTTCCTAGAATCCCCTAAGCTGATTCTTATGCTTGCTATTCCATTTTCTGGGACAATGACTTGATTTTAGCTTTCATGTTAATTTATAAGCGCTTTTCTTTACTGATTTTCTTGTATTTATAACATTTTAATGTTTCACAGACTTACCTTTTGAGAAAATTCATTTCACTTAAAAGTTTCTTCTCGGTTCTCTTTCCCCGCCTTTTATTTAGTTTAGTCTCTGTCCTTCATTTTGTAGACTTTTCCCAGTATCTGTAGGAACCCTGGCTACATTTATATTTAAATAGATAAAGCACTAAAAATATCAATGAAAGTTTTGTGTGCTGAAGGAATGAGGCTTGCAGATAGCGAGCTGCACTGAAGAACGCTTCTTGGCCAGCCATTTTGTTTTTTCATTATTATAGAGATATAAATCATCAAATCTACCCATTTAAAGTATACACTTTTCAGTGTATTTGAAGTTGTGCAGTTTTTTTCCTCAATCTAAGCTTCAAATATTTTCACTATCCTGAAAAGGAACCCTACACCCGTTAGTGGTTATTCCTCATTCATTACTTTTCTCTGCCCCACATCCTCAGCTTCTGGGAACCATTAATCGGTCTTTATAGATTCATCTATTCTAGAAGTCTCTATATTGTACAAATGGAATCATACAATATGTGGTCTTCTGTGATTGGTCACTGTTGCTTCTTTTCCTTTCAGTGATGGGAACTGAGCCCAAGGACTCTTGCACGCTACTCAAGTTGCTCTACCACTAAGCTATATTCCCCAGTCCGTGACTAGCTTTACATGTTTTCAAGGTTGAAAACATTCATACATGTGGGGGTAGCATACACTAATACTCCACTCCTTTTTAGAAAAATCTGGTATTTTGTTGTATGGATATATCATGTTTTGTATATCCATCAGCTGATGGACTTTTGGGTTATTATCACTTTTGAATATTATGAATAATGGTACAAATATTAATGCATAAGTTTTTGTGTAGACATGTATTTTCTTTCTTTTGGACTTATCAGCTGGAATTTCAACAACTCATATATCAGTATCTACAGTTTTTTTTTTTATCTAGGGCATTTTAGTTTCTTCAAATTGCTATGTGAAAAGTGTAAGTCTTTTATGGATGGGTTTGAACGTTCCCAGAATTCTAGGGGTTGGCAGTGAAATCAACCTCCCTCTATGGCAGATACTAATAGCTAGCTTCCCAGTAACCACCTCTCTCAACTTCCTTAAAATCAGATTCCTAGCCAGGTGTGGTGGTGCATGCTTGTAATCCCGGCTACTTTGGAAGCTGAGGTAGGAGGATCCCAAGTCCAAGATCAGCCTGGGAAATTTAGCAAGAGTGTTTCAATATAAAATAGAAGGGGCTGAGGATGTAGCTCAGTGGTACAATACTTGCCTCACATGCATGAGTCCTGGGGTTCAATCCCTAGTACCATGAAAAAGAAAACAAAAATTCCAGATTTCTGTATTACTGGAGGTAATAATGTACCCAACTATAAAGTTTCCCAGCCTCACTTGCAGCAAAAGAGGGTTACAGGCAGCTGAGTTAGAGATATAGGCAGTCAGACAGGGCTATGCCCTAAGGAGCCAGTGCAGAAGACCAGACAGACACCTTGCAACCATGGAGGAAAACAAACACCCTGTGAGCCAGATCTCAAGACCAAAGACAAAACAAATGCAGCTACACCCTAAGGATAAACATCAGGGATTGATACTCTAAATAGGTATCTATCACCTTGAGGAAGCCAGAAGGAGCCACTAACCCAACCCCCTACAGGCAAAGGCCCTGTTTTGTATTCATACCTGCTTGCTAGCTCACTTGCTTTCCCATTTGCTCTCGATTTAATCAATTTTACCCAAGCAATTACACTTGTAATCTTATTGGTTGACCATAGTTCTGTCTCACCTCATGCCTGCCTGCCTTTAGAGTTTTCATTTTTCCCCACCTTGGACCTGCCTCACCTCGTGGTTTTGCTCTATAAAAATCCCTAGAGAAGGCTGAGTCCTCAGCAATCCACTCAGGACCCTTTTTGTCTCTTTCTCAGACAGAAGTTTTCTTTCTCTCAATAAATATACTCTGCTCTTAACCTCTGTTATTCCTAAAATCCACTCTTCGATTTTAGAGAACACAAATTCGTACTAGACAGGACATTGATATAGGCTGAGTTTCTTTCCACTATATCATTAGCAATGCAATACAAGTATAAGTCACTGGATACAGTTTCAGGGAAATCTTTTTAAAGAAAGCTAATTGAGATGGAAGGCAGGTGCTCTTTTATGGGCCCCTCTTTTCTAGAGTCTGAGAAATGGATGTCATAGCCAGAGTTCCAGTAGCTATCATTCTGTGTCCATAAACAGATTCCTGAAGATCCTAAGGATGGCAGAACTCAACTGGACTATCTGACTTTAGACCTCAACTTCCTTTATTTTTATTTTTTCCTGTGGTTGTGTTTTGTTTTTTTAAACTGACCTCCAACTTGTGGCAATCCTCTTGTTTCAAACTCTCTAAGTGCTGGGATTATAGGTGTGTGCTACCACACCCAGATAGGCTTCCTTTATATGAGAAAAAAAAAATTCTAACCTGACTCAGTCATTATTATTTAATGTTAGTTAATTAGCAGCTAGTCTAATTCAGAATTTCCTTCTGTAGGATACTATCTGATTATTCACTAAGTTTTATCAATCAGATTTCTTATGATTTTATTATAGTTCATATTCCCCCTCATTTTCCTTCTTTGTGGTACTGGAGACTGAACTCATTGCCTTTACAGTGAGTTATATCTGTTGTCTTTCTTTTAAGGCATGGTTTCACTGGGTTGCTAAATTGCGCTTGTGGGCCTGAAACATGGATCCTTCTGCCTCACCCTCCCAGAGTGCTGGGATTATAGGTGAGTGACACCATATTTGGCTTATATTTCTACTTCTTAGTACTGTGTAATTTTTAAGACAAAAAAAAAAAAAGCAGTGCTTTCTTTACCTAACAACTTAAAAATTTAATCTTTCCTTCCTTGCACCTTATCATATCATGAACTATTCAGCATGTCTCTTTAATTTCCTTATTTTCTTATTGTCTGCCTTTGCTATTTCCATTTCAAAGAAAACTATCCTCTTGTGTTCATTTCTGTGTTCAAAATGTACCTCTTCTTTAAATTTCAAATCATAGGATACTGCTCTCTAAGAGCCTTCTTGACCTATCCAACAAGAGGTATTCTTCACCTAAAAAAGTGATGGTAAAACTTTTAGAGCTTTCAATGATACAAACAGCCCGCTGCGGTGTGCATGTTGTAGGTTCACCACCACTGATGGCTTTGGCACATTTGCCTCTCTTATTGGACTCCTTGAGGTTAGAGGCTATTGGTTTTTGGTTCTCTATACTCCCTTGTAGCACATGACAACTAGATTATATTTAACTGTCACATATTAGGTATGTATAAAAGAAGTTTGGTTTTTAAAAATATTATTTGGCAAAACTTTCCTTCCTCCTACTAAGACTACCGCTATTTAGAATACTAATGCAGATTTCCGTGTATTATACTCCATCAAAGGAAATCGTAAGTTTAAGGATCATTATAATTTGACCCAAAAAGAAGGATTGGTGGTAAATCTTACTAGGGTCTCAAGAGTATATAACTTGTGAATCACTGATGAGACAGACCTGGTGCCTTTAAGGTCTTTTTGATCAATCAAGAGTATATGCTTAAATACAGTATTTTACACAGCTTAACATACACAATAAACTTTCTTTAGATGAAATTAACTCATTTAAAAATGTTCTTCTGTCATCTCAAAATAGTAACTCAGATCTCATGAAAACAATTCTATCTTTTTAAAATGTTTACAAGTTCAGGCAAGTTTTGTGGTCCTCAAAAACCTTGAAAAATTCAAAATATCACAATTGTTACTTCATTAAACTGTACTCTTATCTCCAGAAAGATTTTTTTCTTCTCTTGCTGAAGACAGAGACAAAGTGATTTGCCTAAAATCATAAACAGAAACTGAGTAAGAAACAGATCTTTAGCCTCTGAAGTTCAGTTTTCTTGTCAATTTGATCAGGTAAGTCACAACAAAAAGACTAATATATTAGGACTGATACATTAGACCAAAGGAAGACCTAAAACCTCTATGTAATTTGAAGGCATGATTTTAAAACACAAGAAACAGATTGGGAGAAAATTTTAGCAACATACATAATAGTGGATTACCATCCCTATAATAAAAAAGTATTATTTCAAATCATAAGAAAAAGTATAAACAACTCAAAAGGAAAATGGGCAAAGGAAATGAAAAGGCAAGTCACAGAAGAAGAAAACATGTGTAAAGATGGTCAATATACTAAGCATCAGGGGAACACAAATTAAAGCAAAGAAATGTCCTTCTCCTTTGAAAAACAGTATACAGTGAAAGGAACACAGATTCTAAAATGGGTGTGGTGGTGCATACTGGTAATCCTGGTACTTGTGAGGCCAATGCAGGATTGCTGCAGTTTGAGGCCAACCTGGGCTACATAGCGACTTCAAGGCCAACCTGGATTACATAGTGAGACGTTGCCTCAAAAAACCCAAAAACCAAAACTAAAAACAAAAACAAAACAAAACAAAACAAACAACCAGACTTCAGAGCCAACCATCCTGGGATTGAACCTCAGTTTGTTCATATTCTAAGCAAGTGACATCAAGCAATTTACGTCTTAGTTTTCTCATCTTCAAAATGGGGGCAATGACAGTACCTCATAAAGTTATTGTGATAATTAAATGAGTTAATGTGCTTAGAATAGTGTCTGGCCCATAGCAAATACTATGTAAGTGTTTATTTTTACTATTCATTATCATACTAACGAAATGAAACAAGTTTGAAGGATAAAAGTAATCTTAATCCAGTGGTGGGAATGGAAATAAGTACATCTTTTTAAAAGAACAATTTGACAATGTACACGCACTATGCCAATGAAGAAATGAAGAAATGAAGAATATTATGTCGGAAACATGGTAGCATACTAAGAATATAGGTACATGTAGTAACATAGAGTACACAATATTTATACCAAAAAGCAAGTCACAAAATAATATGTATAATATGATCTCACTTATATAAAAGCACTCAAAACATAAAAATGGGTGCATTCATAAACAGATTTTTAAAGCAGGTTTGTAAATACATAAACTGTTAATTATGTGGGGACATGAGGGAGATAAACTTGGGTTTTTATAGTCTGCTGACAGTTATGTGCCACATCTATGAAAGTGCTCCCATAATATCATAATGGAGCTGAAAAATTCTTGACCTAGTAAACTCATAGTTGAACAAGAGGCAAGAGTAAAGAAAACTGCAAGAAAACAAAGAAATCCAAGAAAGTTCACAGGGGAAGTTCTGGTATAAGTTTTTGGAGTGAATGACACTCTTTAAAAAGTTTGAAAATACTGAGCCCACATTAGAAGGTTTTTAATAACAGAGATGAGTGTTGATGGTGGATTATTTGCTCATAAGCAAATTATGATGAAAATAAACCAAGCAAACCACCATGGACATATTTCTAAACAGTGACACCATCTCAAGAGCCTTAGGCAGATTCTGCAGAAGGGATTCCAGAAGGCACTGTTACCAAAGGAGAGGACAGTTCCATGCATGTTATTGCTCAGAAAGTCCTTCCAAACATAAAGATGGAGGACAGCTGGGTTTGGTGGCACACACCTGCAATCCCAAAACTCAGAGGCTGAGGCAAGAGGAGGTTAACAAACTAAAATGAACTAAAACAAACAAAAAAAGACATCAGACAGTGATACTGATGATTTTGACTCATAGGTTACTGCCTATGTTTGTCTCTTCGTTTTTAACAAAAAGTTCAACATGTAAAAAAAAGACTAAAATTGAAAAAAAAGCTTACAAAATAAAGACATAAAGAATGTATTTTTGTACAATTATATAATGTGTATTTTAGGTTGTGTTATTATGAGTTAAAAAGTTAAAACAATTTTGAATTTTATAAAGTTACGGTAAACTAAGATTAATTTATTACTGAAGAAAAATTTTTAAGTGACTTTAGTGGGGCCTAACTGCACAGTGTTAATAAATTCTATGGCAGCGTATGGTGATGCTCTAGGCCTTCACATGCACTTGCCACTCAACTCCAAGCAACTTTTAGTCCTACAAGTTCCATTCACATTAGGTTCCCAAAATAAGCATATAATTTTAAAAATCTTTTATATTGTATTTTCACTGTACCTTTTCTATGACTAGATACATGTAGATACACAATTACTGTTGTGTGAGGTTTGTAGTGCAGGAGCAGCAGGCTACACTATACAACCTAGATATGCAGTAGGCTACGCTGTTTAGGTCTGTCTAAGAACTCCGTAACGGTCACACAGTGATGAAGCAGTCTAATGATGCAATTCTCAAAATGTGAGACTGTACCAAACCCCTTCCCCAAACCCCCCAAAACAAGGATATACATATTTATTTGTGTAATTTAAAAATTGAAAGAAATGGCAATCTTACCAGATTTAAGAATAGAAATGTTTTGCTACTTAGATTTAGATGCTTTCATTTCAGAAGAAATGGCCAGACTGAGTACAGCAAGAAAACCAACAGTTTCTGGAAAATCTTTCATTGCACCTATAAGGGTACTAATGCAAAGAACTCATTTGAGTAATATCTTGTTACTTAGTTCTATTCATCTGTATCTTCAGAGACCTGAAGTCTAATTAAAAAAAACAAACATAATACTTTCAAACTCTAGTGTGTACATCTTAGCAGAAAAAGTGTCTTTGAAACAATTTAATTTAAATGGATATAAAAAATAAAAGTGCGATCTAATATTTGATACTTAGCATCTTTCATTGTGCTGTATTTGATATAATTGCTACTGACTGAAGCATAACAGCATGGAAGTCACATATAATAAAATACAGGTCACTGGCAAGGCTAAAAATGTACTAACTACGTAATAGCAATCTAAGAGGTTCTGGAAGAATAAAATCTCTTGGTAATTCAATCCAACAATTCCCAATGGGCTAACTAAAGCAAAATGGAATAGGTGAGAGCACTTTAAGACTATCAAAGCAATATTTAGTGCAAGTTTAAAAATAAAGACTTATTAAAAAATTGCCTGATCTTGAAAGTTTCTACACAGTGCTGCAGACTTTAAGAAAATGGCTATTAAACTGGGAGTTTTATACAGAAAATCCTTGTTCTTAAAAATCAATTATTTGAAAAAAATTGTCATTCTATTTTACTGAGTTATTTATTAAATGGTTTGAAGTTCTGAAATGATGAAAACTGTAGAATATAGGAAACTAAAAAAAAAAGAAGGATCATATTTTTTATTATTACCTTAAAACAGTGAAGTCCAAACCAAAGAAAATTAAGATAATTTAAAGCTTATTAGATACAGGAAATGCTGAGGGAAGCTGCTAGTAATAAAAGCCCACATCGAATAAGTAGAATTAACTAAGCAATCAATCTATTGGTGTATCTCAAGGAACTAGATAAACAAGAACAAAATCCAAACTCAAACTGGGTGTGGTGCTGCACACCTGTAATCACAGCACTTGGGAGGCTGAGACAGGAGGATCACAGCAAACTCAAGGCTAGCCTGGGCTACAAAGTGAGTTCACTGCCATCCTGAACTGCATAGTGAGAACCTGTCTCAACAACAAGAAGAAGTAAAAATTAATAGGAAAGACATAATAAAGACTGAAGTAGAAATAAATGAAATGGAAACTAAAAACAACACCACCACCCAAAGATCAATGAAATGAAAAGCTGGCTCTTTGAAAAGATAAACAGAACAGACCCTTATTTAGACTAAGAAAAGAAGAGAGAAGACTAATAAATAAAAGAAGAAATGAAAAAGGAGACAGTACAACTGATATAACCAAAATACAAAAGATCGCCAGAAATTCCTCTGAACAATTATATGCTAACCATCATCTAGAAGAAACGGACTAATTTCTAGACACATACACTTTAGCAAGACCAAAAAGGCCAATAACAAGTACACAGTAAGACTGACTCAAAAATAAAGACTCTCATCAAAGGAAAGTTTTTCAGAGGAATTCACTGATAAATTATACCAAAGATTTGAAGAAGAATATCAAAAATACAGAAAAAGGAAGAATTTTTTCCAAACCCATTCCATTAGGCCAGCATTACCTTAATACTAAAACAAGATAAGAACGCAGACACCCACACAGAGAGAGAGAGAGAGACAGAGAGACAGAGAGACAGACAGACAGACAGACCGACAGACAGACAGACCATTGGCCAATACTCTTGATGAACACAGATGCAAAGATCCTCAACAAAATACTAACAAACTAAATCCAACAGCTTGTTTAAAAGATTACTTACCATGATCAAGTGAGATTCATCCCAAGGATACAAGGATTGTTCAGTACTGTATATACAAATCAACACAATACATCACATCAATGGAATGAGGGACAAAAACCATATGGTGATCTCAATAGATTAAGAAAAGGCACTTGGTAAGAGTCAACATCCTTTTATGATAAAAATGCAGAATTTAGGAATAGAAGGAATGTACATCAACATAATAAAAGCCATTTATAATAAGTCAGTAGTTAATATTGTACTGAATGGTGTAAAGTTTAAAGTGTTCTAAGATCTGGAACAAGATAAAGATGCCCAATTTTACCACTTTTATTCAACATAGTTCTTAACGTCTTAGCCAAAAGAAAGAAATAAAGGGCATCCAAACTGGAAAAGAAGAACTCAAATTGTAACATGATATTATATACAGGAACTCCCCAAAATCCACCAAAATACTATTAGAATAAACGAATTCATCAAAGTTGCAGAACACAAATCAAAATGCAAAAATCAGCAGCATTTTATAGGTTAACAGTAAATTATCTAAAATACAAAAGAAGAAAGCAAGCCCATTCACAACAGCTACAAATAAAAAGAAAACATCAAAAAATAAATTTAACCAAAGAGGTGAAAGATGTCTACTATGGAAATCATAAAATGTTGATGAAAGAAATGGATGAAGATATACAAAAAAAGTAGAAAGACATTATATCTTCACAAATTGGAAAAAAACAGTTAAAATGTCCATACTACCCAAGTAATCCACAGATTCACTACAGAGTTAGAAAAAAATTTCTAAGGTTCACATGCGGTTACACACACACACACACACACACACACACACACACACCCAAACAGCCAAAGCCATCTTGAGTCAAAAGAAGAAAACAGAAAGTATACTACCTGACTTCAAGACATACTACAAAGCCAAAGTAATCAAATAGCATGGTATTGGCATAAAAAACAGACACACAGATCAATGGAATAGGACAGCCCAGACGTGGAGAACCAATTGATTTCTGACAAAAATGCAAAGAACACACATTGGAGAAAGGACAGTCTTTACAATAAATGGTGCTGGGAAAATTTGACATCTGCATGCAGAAAAATGAAACTAGATCCCTTTCTCTCACATGTTCCAAAAAATTAAACCAATGAACTAAAGATGTAACAGTAAGATTTGGAACTTTGAAACTACTAGAAGAAAATATAGAGGAAATGCTTCAGGAAAACTGAATGGGCAAAGGATTTTTGAAAATGACTTCCAAAGTACAGGAGAAAAAAGCAAAAATAGACAAAATGAAATTATATCAAACTAAAAAGCTTTTAAATAGCAAAGGAAACAATCAACAGAGTGAAAACTATAAAAACAGGAGAAAATATTTACAAACTATGTATCTGACAAGGGGTTGATATCCAGAATACATAACAAAACAAACAAAAACCTGATTAAAATGGGCAATTGATCTAAACATATTTTTCCAAATAACATACAGAAATGGTCAACAGTTATCTGATGAAATGCTGAACATCACTGATCATCAAGGAAATGCAAATAAATCAAAATCACAATGAGATAATGCTTGACTCAAGGTAAGGTGGCTATTATCAAAAAGACTAAAGGTAACAAGTACTGGTGAAGATGGCAGAAAATGGGATCATTTCATATTGTTGGTGGGAACATGAATAAATACAATCATTATGGAAAACAATATGGGAATTCTTCATAAAATGAAAACTAGAACTACCATATGATCTAGCAACCCTATTTCTGGATATATATCCAAGAGAAATGGAGTTAGCATGTCTAAGAGTAAACTGCACTCACATGTTCATCACAGCACTATTCACAATAGCCAAGAAAATGGAAATAGGTGTCTGCCAACTGATGAACAGTTAAAGAAAATATGGCTCATATACACAATAAAATACTAGTCAGTCATAAAAATGAATGAAATCCTGTCATTTGTGACAACACTGGTGGACTGGGGATCCTGAAATAAGCCAGGCATGGAAATACAAGTATAGCATGATCTCACTCTTAATTGTAATCTAAAGATTCTGAGAAGTTGAGAGTACAATGGTGGTTATCACAGGCAGGGAGAGTATGGGTGGGGAAATAGGAAAATGCTGATCAATGGGTATTGAGTTACAGTTAGATAGGTGCTAAAAGTTCTGGTGTGCTACTGCACAGTAGGATGATAATAAAGAACAATATGCTGTACATTTCAAAAAGCTAGAAGCAAAGACCTTAAAAGGTTTACCATAAAGCAATGTTTGATAAATGTTTGAGGAGATAAATATGTTTAACCTGATCTAAACATTATTTAATACATACATACATCAAAACATCATATGGTACCCCATTAACATAAAAAAACACTGTTTTTATGTATCAGTTAATATAAATGTAATTTAAAATATTAAATTTAAAATGAAAAACTCAAAAAACATGAGATAATGAGACAAACTGCAAATTGAATAGATTTGTAAATTTCAATGAAGACTTTTAATAAGGGTTTAGAGATAAGAAGAGCTTTAAAAGCAGTCATCTCTCATCAACTCACTGTGGGGAACAATTCCTTCATCTGGAAAACACAAACAGTAATTCTCTGCCTGCCAAATATATAATCTTTATTTCTAGTTGTTAGGAAGGTAAAGTGAAAATAATGTCAATTCACTGAAGAACAAAACAAAACAAAAATCCCAAACCCAAAACTCCAAGTAACAGCATCAAATATGAGGAACATCTGAGTTCTAATCCAAGTTCTATTACTTACTAGCTGTGTGACCTGACCAAGTTTCTTGATCCCTTTACATCTCTGTTCCTCATGTGTAAAATGAGGGTAGTAATAGTAGCTTGGGTTGTATTACATGAGATTACATTTACGATGCCTGACACATAGCAAGCACTCATTTAATACTGGTGATGGTGATGATATAACACTATTTCTAAAATTCTGAGTATTATGGAGACATGAGGTATTAAAAATGTATCTTAGCACACACTCAATTATTTCAGAATGATGTCATTCTCAGTAAGCTCTACATCTGTGGTTTCCTGACGCTAGTCCTAATTATTGAAATTCACATTTTCTTTTCATTGTATGTCTTATAGATATGATGTGAACCAATAAGACTAATATTACAAGCTGTATTACAGAATAATGCAGCATTGAAGATCATGGACCCCAGAGCCAACTTGTCTAAGTTCAAATATCATCTTTGTTATTAGCTGTACAATCTTGGACAAGATTACTTAACCCTTCTGTGGCTCAGATTCTGCACTTACAAAATAGGAATGATAATAGCATTTAGCCTGCAAGGTTACTATAAAGATTAAATAAGGATATATATATGTATGGCATCCAGTATATGTTGGAAAACGCTATCCCTACTCATCATCGTCACTCTTTAGAAGAATCATTGTATCAAAAAAAAAAACAAGATTCATGTCTGATCACTAGAATTCGACTCTCCAGAATGAGCATAACTGATTTTTAAAGTAGTAAGTAATGCTCACATATCCACAAACTCTGTAGTAATAATAATAAGATTCTTAAACTGGCTGGATATCTTGTCTCGGTAGGATTCAAACAAAAAATAAATTTTTCTTTGTTTTGGTCTTTTTTTTGTTTTTTTTTTTTGAGACAAGGAGTTGTTTTTTTTTTTTCTTTTTCGGGTACTGGGAATGGAACTCAGAAACTCACGCTTGCCAGGCAGGCGCTGTGCCACTGAGCTAAATTCACAGCCTGAGACAGGTCTTGCTAAGTTCAGGCTGGCAGAACTTACTATGCAGCCCAGGGTGGCCTCAAACTTGTGGCAACCCTCCTGTCTCAACCTCCCAACTGCTCGGATCACAGGCGTATACTATCACACCTGGTGAGCAAAGTAAATTTTGTATTAAATCTTTCTAATTGTCATAGACACAAAATTAGAAAAGGCCAAAATGCCTTATCAAAATCCACTCTAATCTGGTTTTCTCTGTTTTAAGGAAGTTCACTTCCTACCTTTCATCTGTATTGCGAAGGGATGGAAGCCGAAAGCTGGTGTTTCTGTCAAGCTTTGACTGGCTTTTGGTCCTCTTGATGGAGCCTTTCAGGCGCTTGCTGAAGAATCCCTAGAAAGAAAATGCAGACGGTTATGGGAGAGATAACCAACAGGAGACCATACCCTTCTGCACTAAATTTGTAAAAAAAAAAAGAGGGTTTAGATTTTTGTAATCTAAAATTACAAAACAGAAGATCTGAAACAGAATCCAGTTTTTAATTTTTAAACTTTGTAAGTTGTTGTTTGAAACTACTTAATAATGTGATGACAGAATTCTTTTCTTCTGTGATAATTAAATTTAGAGGAAGGTACTGGGAATCAAACTCAGGACCCTACAACTTGCTAGGCAGGTGCTGTGCTGCTGAGCTATATCCCTGGCCCCTAAACTTTTTGACAGCACTAATTTTTGATGTCTTAAAAGGGTTTTAATTAGTTATAGTAGAAAATCTAGTTTTACCAATTTATTTTTAAAAACACAACAGAACATAGGCAAATATTGTCCTTTCTATGAAAATGGTATCAGCAATTTCAACAGAATCAGTAGCCAGTGATTTCCTAAACTAAGGAAAAATAAGCAAAGAGAATAGCATGTACAAGGGACCTGAAGTCAGAAGGTGGTATTTGGTATATTAGAGAAACCGACAGATGCTGATAATGAGAACAGAAGAAGCTTTAGAGGAGGCATTCCAAAGACTTCACTAAGTAATAAAAGGTAATGTGTTGGTGGTCTCAAAGTATTAAGATTAGGACCATATGGCTTTGGATATGGTATTTGTAAAGTCAGAATTTAAATGTAGATAAACTTTTACGATGAAATACACATTATCCATGACATTATTCAAACATCTAGAACTTAAAGAACAATGTACTTTACAGTCTTTAGCTCCTTCTGGCCTGCCATTTCCACCAGACTAAAGTTCCTTGAACATATTCCTAGTCTCAGCACCTGACAAACCATGGGCACACGCAAAGTTTATTGAATAAAAGAATAAATATAAGAACAAATGATAGTGATCACTACTTTAAAGAAATTTACAATTCAATTTTTGGCAGATGAAAAGACACCTGATAGAAGCAGAGAAAAGGTGGGAATTCAAAGAAAAAGTAGTAATTCAAAGAAAAATATTTTGACACATGGAAAATGACTCTATCTTTAGATGAGTACCATTTTATATAATCTATGTACAATAAATATTTCCATAAGAAAGAAAAAGAAAACTGGGCCAATATCAGCACATCAAATTTTTCATATTCCTTTAGCTAATACCAAAACCCAATGTTGTGAGGTGAAGACTGTACTATGGTAAGTTAGGTTAATCTTATCCACTAACCCCACAATGACCCTGGTGACATAAAACATGCTATGTGTTTACCAATGGGTCAACCCAGAGTGGCTCTGTTCTACGCTGTTCCTATTCAGGGACTTTAAGCTAAGGGAAGGTCCCTTTCTCTGCTTCTACAGTTGCCTCAGTCGGTTAAAGGTAACATCAAATACGTATAATCATACACTGCACAATAATGTTTCAGTCCACAATAAACCACATATATGACATAAGATACAGTGGAGTTAAAAATTCTTATCACCTAGTAATTTTACTGTATCTTTTTTAGGTTAAATACATAAATGTTTACATTATGTTACAATTGCCTATGGTATTCAGTACAGTAACAAGTTGTACAAGTTTGCAGCCTTGGACCACTGGACTAAATCTCATTGCCTAGGTGTGTAGCAGGTTATAACTCCTAGGTTTCATTCAGGTAATGATGAAACTGCCTGATGATACATTTCTCAGAATGTATCCCCATCATTAAGTGATATGTGTCAACAGTACTAGCTTTTAAAGTTTCACATCACTTTTGGGCTCACTTCATTGAAAAATTATCTAGTGACCACAACCAGTTTCAATGGGGAAGAGACATACAATCCTACCCCATATCTAGAAAGAGAAATGGAAGGAGAATAGCTGGATTGAATGGGACTTCCAATTCTAGTTTTTTGAGGAATCTCCACAATGATTTCCACAGTGGTTGTACCAGTCTACACTCCCACCAACAGTGGAGAAGGGTACTTTTCTCCCCACAGCCCCACCAACATTTGTTATCAGTTGATTTCTTGATGGCAGCCATTCTTTCTAGAGTGGGATGGAATCTCAAGTTGTTTTAATTTGCATTTCTCAAATGACCAGTGATGTTGAATATTTCTTCACGTATTTATTTGCCATTTGTATTGCTTCATCTGACAAGTGCATGATCATCTCAGATGCCCATTTTGGATTGGGTCTTTCAATTTGGGGGGCCTGACGTTTTTCAATTCTTTACTCCCAGAAAAATCGAAAATGTCATGTCACAGCAATATATGTGCACCCATGTTTATAGCAGCACAATTTGTAATAGCTAAATCTTGTAAACAACCCAAATGGCCATCAACTGCCAAATGGATAAAAAAGATGTAGTATTTTTATACAATGGAGTATTTAGTGTTATGGTTGATACAGTGTGTCAACTTGAGAAATTTAGAGACTCAGTAGGGGGTCAGGTTTCTTACTTTGTAAACATTCTCATCCTGTGCAAGAGGAGGGCACAGAGATTTTGTGGGTGCTACATCTGCCCTGGGGAGTAGTGGGAGTTTATCTGTGTGCAATATAAGGAGGAAAAGAGGCTTGCTCTCTCCCCTCCTTTTGCTGTGGCTGCTTTTGCTGGCTCCTGCCTTGAAGTGCTGCCCCGGTGCCATGTCACCTTGCCTTGGAGACAGCAGATTATGGACTTCAACCTCCACAAACAGTGAGCTAAATAAACCTTTCCTTCCTTCATTTTAGGTGTCAGGTATTTTGTCCCAGCAACTAGAAAAAAAGTAACCAAGACACTGAGCTATAAAGAAGGATAAACTTGAGGCTTTTGTATTAAATGGAGGCAACCTGAGACCATACTCATAAGTGAAATAAATCAAACTCACATGTAAATATCAGTATCATATTATCTTCCTAGTGTTAAAAAAAACCAAAAACTGAAAGAGTAATAAGCTCCAAAATGTACAATAGATATTGTGATAATTAAAGGGAAAGGAAGTGCTCAAAAGGGAAGAACAACTGGGATGGGGGCTGGGGAGTTAGCTCAGCAGCATAAGCACCTGCCTGATAAGTATGAGGTTGTGAGTTCGATCCCCGGTACCAAAAACAAGACAAAGCAAAACAAAACAAACAAAAAAACTGGGATGAAGAAAGGAGAAAAGGAAGAAGGGAAAAGATTACATGTAATTAGGTGTATGTATATGTGTGTATGTGTATATATATACAAGATAAATAACTATACTACTAGTCTCTGTTAGTTCATCAAAAGAACAGTTTGTGCTTTCATTGTTTGATCCTTTTTTTCATGCCTAGCTCTTGTAATCTGAGCATCTACATCTAAGATAACAATATATAATATATTAACTAGTGTTAATTTTCTATTATTTTTTTGAAATTCGGCTATCTTTTCTATCCCTTTTTTTGTTTTGCTTTTTAAAATAACTAAAAAAATAAAAAAAAAGAGAACTGGAAATAGCTGGTCAATAGTAAGTAGCATGCACTTATCACACCAAGTATTTTTAAAACACTAGACATTGCTCCATTCATTAGAAAAAAATGGAAGCAAACTTACCTGAATCAGAAGTAAAACTATCTAGATGACTACAGAAAAATGGTTATGTTATATTCTGTTGTTTTTGATATAAAGAATAACTGTAGGGCTACGTGCAGCTCAGTGCCTTAGCATGCATGTGGCTCTGAGTTCAATTCTTAGTACTCCCCTAGGAGTATAAAATCTAGCGAATATCACACAGACATATATATTTCTCAAAGCGATTTTATTTCATTATAGGTTTATAGAGATTGGAGGAAAAAAAAAGCTATTTTAAAAAGTCAATATTACCTAGAGACAGCCCATGTGACTGGTCTAATTTCAGTATCATTCGGGGAGTTCTCCAACACAAAGGCTTTGTTTACTATTTTCTATGACTCAGAATGAGTCACCGTATTTTCTCATAAGACTAGATCATAGAATTCAAGTAGGATGTTAAAGTTGGTTAAAAACCATTAGCCTGGGCCAGGGATCTAGCTCAGCGGCCTAAGCACCTGCCTGGCCAGTGCAAGGTCGTGAGTTCAATCCCCGGTGCCGCAAAAAAAAAAACATTAGCCTAAGTGGAAACTGAGTCCAGAGACTTGATCAATTATCATATATAAATACATGTGTAAGAAAAATATACTGGCTGAGGATTTAGCTCAGTGGCCTAAGCACCTGCCTGGCAAGCATGAGGTCATGAGTTCAATCCCTAATGCTGCAAAAAAAAAAAAAAAAAAAAGGAAAAATATAGCTAAGGAGTTGACTGAAAATGTCATTCTAGATATTCACCCATCTAATGGCTTCACCTTTTTATGGTATTTATTTGATTTATACTTCAGATTTTAATGCATTTATTTAATAAAATGCATTTTATGTCTATGTATTATATGTAATTATGCCAGAAGTTATAAAGGACTCAAATATAAAACAAACACAAATTCTATGTTGTAATTTAACATAGGAATTTATATATATTTGTAGATTAGCCAAAGTTGAGGAAAGAATCTCTGATCACAAGGATGTATCAATAGCACTATGAAACCATTTCAAAAAACTAACAAACAGAATAGAATATCCAAGGACTGTGGCACAACTATAGAAGTAAGGTATAATATACACCTAATGGGAATACCAGAAGGAGAAGAAAGGAACAGAGGAAACATCTTCTGATTGGACTTTTCCCTAAATTAATGTCAGAAAATCACAAATCCATAGAAAGCGTGTCTTGGTTACTTTTTTCTGTTGCTGAGACAAACACCTGACACCAAAGTGAAGCAAGGAAAGGTTCATTTAGCTCACAGTTTCTGGAGATTTCAGTCCATAATCAGCTGGGTCCAAGGCAGGGTGGCATGGCACAGGGACAGCACTTCAAGGCAGCAGTCAGAGCAAAAGAGCAAAAATGCAAGCTTCTTCTCTACCCTTAAATTGTACACAGGCCACCCCCCCCCCCACCTTCAGGGTGGGTGTAACACAAAATGTCCTTGGCTCTCCATCACACAGGATGAGGATATTTACAAAGAACCTTGACTCCCTGCTGAGTCTCTCAGTTAAACTACTAAACTTCTCAAGTTGACACAATGTATTAACCATAAGAGAGGCCAAATTATATAAATGCCAAAACAAACAAACACCCACTACACCTATGCATATTTCAAAGTGGAGAAAAATCAAAGATTAAAAAAAATTATGAAAGAAGTTACAGGCTAGGAAAAACCACTTTATGCACAGAGGAACAAAGAGAAGAGTTATATCTGATTTTGTAGAAACCTTGGAAACAAGAGAGTGAAGTAAAATATGTTAAGTGTTGAGAGTAAAAAGCCAAAACCCAAAAACACCACCCTAGAATTCTCTAGCTTGTAAAACCCATTCCTCAAAAGTGAAGAAGAAAGATTTCTCAAACAAAAATTGAGGGACTCTGTTGTCAACAGACCCGCCTGGCAAGACATGTTAAAAGAAACTCATTAGAAGGAAAATGATACAGGTCAGAAACTTGGATCTCTCTACAGAAAAGAAAGGAAGGAATGAAGGAAAAAGAAAATCTTTTTTAAAAAGGTAAAAGAAGTAATATAATTGATATGCCAGGAAAGGAGAAAAATGGAGTCAAATAAAATGCCCAAGTGGTTCAAGCGCTTGCCTGGTAAATGTGAGGTTGTGAGTTTGATCCCTGGTACCAAAATAAAAAATAAAAAAATGAAATTATGAATGTCAGAGAAACAGTGAAAGACAAAAATAACACAGAGTAAGAGTGACAAATAGAAAACAGAAACATAGTAGATAGTGATCGATGTCAAGAATCACTTTAAATGTCAACAGTCTAAATGTACTAATTCAAAGATTATTGACAGAGTAGATCAAAAAATAAGATGCAACCATATGCTGTCTAAAAGAAGCCCATGTTAACTTTAGACATACATACTTTAAAAGATGTACCTGGCCAACACCAACCAACAGAAAATAGAAGTGGCTATATTAATTTCAGAGAGAGGAGATGTGAAAGCAGGGAAAATTTCCAAGGATTAAGAAGGGTATTACATAATGACAAGAAGATCAATTCTCCAGAAAGACATGACAGTATTTAGTATGTGCGCCTAATGATAGAACATCAAGGAACATGAGGCTAAAACTGGCAAACTGATGTACAACTGTGGCTGGAGACTTTGATACTGCTTATGGCTTATATTTCGATGTTCCTCTAAAGCCTCTTGCATTCATAAAGGGTGGGGCTTTTGGGAGAGACTGGATCAAGGCATGTGACACTGGCTCATGGGTGTATGAAAAGGGATTAGTCCACTGATTGGGTATGGATGACGAATTTCCTAAAGAGAAAAGACTCACCCTGGGTGTGAGTGGCACCAACCAATAGGCTTGCAGCCTGGATGAAATAAAATGGGAAAGAAGCAGGAATGCTCGCTGCTTCCTGCCTGCCACACCACAAACTGTTTCTCTTCTGCCATGCCCTTCTGCCAAGTCACCCTGCCATGTAGCCATCTGATTATGGTCTGAAACCTCTATAAGTTGTGAACTGAAATAAACATTTCCTCTTTTAACTTTGTGGGTGTTGGGTATTTTGTTCCTGCAACAAGAAAGTAACTAAGAGAATGCACCTTCTATTAGAAATAAGCAAATTGGGCATGTAGAAATCAGTGAGGGCATAGCTGAACTCAACTGCACTGTCAATCACCTGGGTTTAATTGACATGTGTAGGCTATTTCATCCTACAACAGCAAAATATCTGTACATATTCTTCTCAAGATCACAGGGAATATTCAAAAGACAGACCAAATTCTAGGCTATAAATCATACTTAAACAAATGTAAAAGAATAGAAATCACACACTATCTGATTTCAGATCACAATGGAATTAAACTATTAATCAGTAAGAGAAATATGACTAGGAAAAAAAATTTACACAATTCTAAATAATGTATGGGTCAAAGAAGAAACAGAAAATTAAAAAATACTGTTAACTACTTGAAAATAAACCCATCACACCTAAATTTGTAGGATGCAGTGAAAAACAGTACTTAGGAAGGAATTTATACTGTTGAATACATGAATTAGACAAGAAGAACGATCTGACTAAAAATCAATAATTAAATTTTCACCTTAGGAAACTAGAAAAAGAAGGAAAAAATTAAAAGCAAGGAAAATACAAGACAGCAAAATGCAGAACAGAAATCAATGAAATTGAAAACAGAATTTTCTCAATTGAGAAAAATCACTCAACCCAAAGGTGCTTCCTTGACAACGATTTAACAAAATTGATAAGCCTGCATCTAGGCTAAGAAAAACAGAACATAAATAACTAATGTCAGAAATGCAAGAGGGGACATCACTACACATTCCCATGAACATTAAGATGATAATAAAGCAAAACAAAACAATGCCCCCACAAAGAGTATCTAATTACATTTAAAATACAAAGCATCAGGGTCAGATAATTAACCAGTGAATTCTACCAAATATTTAAGGAAGAAATTATACCAATTTCCTATCATTTCTTTGAGAAGATAAAAGCAGAGGGAATATTTCCTAACTCAGTTCTAGGTTCATAAAAACAGACAAATAACAACAACAAACTGAATGAAAGGTACAAAGAGTTTCCATACACTCCCTGTCCCCCATGTGTTGTCATTTCTGTTACCCTCATTCCCACCACAGTAGGGCATTTGTTGAAACTGATAAATATGAATGTGTATTGACATCTTACACAAACTCTACAGTTTGACATCAACCTGATAGTTCTGGACAAACGTAGGACAGTATGTACATTTACAACTGTATGATAATACAATTATGGTTTGACGCAGAATATTTTCACTGTCCCAAATATCCTCTGTGCCCCAACTATTTATCCCTTTCCACCCCTGAAGCCCCAATTCCTGGCAACTACTGATCTTTTTACTGACTCCATGATTTTACTTTTTCCAGAGTATCAGATGGTTGGAATCATGTAGTAGGTAGAATTTAGATTGGATTGGCTTCTTCCACTTAAATGCATACATTTAAGTTTCCTCTAGATCTCTTTCCTTTCCCTCTTCCCTCCTCCCATTTTGTTTTGTTTTTTTGCTTTTCACTTTCTAGTGAAATGTACTCAAGCTTTAGAGATTCTTTCCTCAGCTGTGTTCTCTCTCCTACTAAGCTCATAAAAGACATTCCTCATCTTTATTATAGTGGTTTTAATCTCTAGCATTGCTTTTTGGTTTTTTAGAATTTTCATCCTTCTGTTTATATTGCTCATCTGTTCTTGAATGTTGTTTACTTTATCCTTGAGAAACGCCCTTAGCATTCCCAATTGTTTTAAATTATTGATCTGATAATTTCAATATGTAGGTCATATCTGAGTCTTGTTCTGAAATTTGCTATCTGTTTAAAATATGTTTTCTTCCTTTTAGTATGATTTGTAACTTTTTCTTGATAGCTGGGCATGATGCAATGTGTGAAAAGAACTGTAGAAATAGGCCTTTTAGTAATGAGGTGGTATGGTGGAGGAGGAGGAGCATTCTGCAATCTGATGCTTAGGTCTCAGATTTCAGTGAGCTGGTATCTCTGGACTGTAGACTTCCTAGGTGCTTCTCAGTACTGATTTGTCAAGCCTAACCAGCTTAGGTGCGATTGGTTGGCTACAGAGGGCTCAAACTCTGTATTTCCCTTCCCCCAGGATAGTTAGGCTCTAATTCAATAGTTTCTCTGAGGGCAAATCTTGTTAAAGACCAAATGCTTTTTTTATTTCAGAATGATTCTTCCTCCCTTGCAGAAAGATGAAGGAGATCTTTTTTCTGATATTCACTTTAAGAAGCTAGTACAATTCCAAGAGGTAAAGTTACCCTTCCCTTGGAATTTTTACGTTTCAGCTGTCTCTACCCTGAGCAACCAGCAATTCATCAAAGACAGTTCAAGTTTCTCTAACAGGAAACAAGTCTCATTTTTGTTAAATACATACCCAATAATTACGTATGTAAATGACAGTTGTTTTCAGAATACAGACAGACTATTTAAGCACAGTGGTCAGTTTATGGAAGGTAGGATAATCTACTACAAAATTCTGTTTACCTCTTGATGTTAACAAAAGCATAGCTTTTACCTGAGAATATTGTTTCCCTTAGAACACTATTCGGTAGAAGTTTTTCATTCTCTTGTTTCCAATGTTCAGTAATACCCAAGAAGAAGAATCTGAGCTTTTCCTAATTTACCATGACTATTTCCAATAAATCATAGACCAAAGTAAAAGCATATTCTTTGAGGTTCACACCAACTGGATTTGGCATCCTCTATCTCTTTGCTGCTCTCATATTTCAATCTTTAATTTTCCTTTATTCATTAAAGACTTTAGCCCTAGCTTGGAATTTTTTTTTTTTGTCTCTCAATACCATGCTAGAAAATTACTGTGTAGTGATCAGTTTAGTACCCTAGCTTCATAGTTCCTTGACTGCAATAACCAACCTACTGTTATAGTCACACTTATAATTCAGAGATCCTCCATTCAGAGGTTTTAAACAGCAATATTCTCCCTTCTGACTTTTCTCTCTAGCTTTGTATCTCTTATATATCTAGTCTTGTTATCTGGGCCATCTACTCTTTAACCTCACAGAACCTCCAATCAACTGACCACCTTGTTTCCTGTTAAGTTTTATCTTCCCACTTTCTTTTCCTTTTCTGGCCAACCTGGATTCCACTGCCAACCTTTGAAGTTATTCAGTTAATAACACTCTCCCCTCCCCTCCCATTCTCTCCTTTTGTTCCACACTGGGGACTGAACCTAGGGCCTTTATACATTCCCAGACTTTTTTTGAGACAGGGTATTACTAAGTTGTCCCACCTGGACTTTAACTTGCAGTCCCTTACCTTTGCATCTTGGGGGTGCTGGCGCTACGGATATGTACCACCATGCTCAGCACCCTCCATTTTCTTAATGAACAGTTATTCAAAATCAGAAATCAAAATTGGGTTAATGGATAGATGGATGGATTCATTTTTCTGGTCCCATTAACATAGTGTTCAGGAAGGCCACATAACTGCACATACTGATACCACCAAGTGACAGTTAATTCTGATTGATTAGATTAAGAGATCCCCAGAGAGGTGACTAGGTTGAGAGAGTGTTAACCTCTCATTGATGAGTTCATAGGTGAATGGACTATTTTGAATAGGGCTTACATGGAGGCAGTAGGTCATGATGTGTGACCTTGGGGACTGCATGTGATCCCTGGCTCTTTCATGTTCTTTCTTGCTTACTCTGCTTCCTGACTGCCATGAGGTGTGCAGCTTTCTTCCACCATGCCTGCCACCATGATGTTTCTGCCTCACCACAGGCCTAAAAGCAATGGAACCCGTTGACTGTGGACTGAAACCTCTAAAACCAGTAGACAAAATAAACTTTTCCTTCTTTAAATTATAGATGTATTTGCCCCAGCAATGGAAAGCAGACTAATACACATCAAGAATTCACTATCTTTTAGCTTAGCTTATCTTCTAACTATCACTCTGTCCTAGACTAACTATGCACTGAATTTTTCTGCAAAACTATCCGACTGGGAAAATCTCAGCGTATAGGCTATGCTTAACTGCTGACTGCTCTCTTCTTAGGAATTCTTCATATGTAGGTTACTATGCTGTGTACCACGTAACACTTCTGCCCTGGCTATATCTGACTCCACCAGAAGTAGAAAAGTGACTTAAATGTTACTGAAAGTATTTAAGAGTGGTTCTGGTAGGAATTCTGTCTATAGAATATAGTATAATCTAGTAATTACTATTGTAGCCTGATCTTTGTACATTCCTTGCTTCCTATGTTAAACTCCAAAAGCCACTAATTCTCCATATTTACCTCTGCTACTACTCATATTCTCTCCAAATCATCCTTTCAGATTTAGTTCAGGTATCAACTCATCTAGGGTACTTTTTTTCTTTTTTTTGGTTGTTTTTGAATCAAACCCAGGGCCTTGCCTAAGCTACCAGAGGCAAGCACTACTACAAAGCTACATGCACAGCTCCTAGGGGGTCTTTTTTGACATGCTCTGACCCTGCTCTAGATCAGACACCACTCCTAGGTGCATTCAAGTACTGTATCTATAAATAGAGCCAGCCTTACATTTAGTTCACTGCATGTCCTCTAAATGACGTGTTGTCATTCACCCCTTCAGAATACTCTGAACTCCCTTAATATAAGGATTAAACAATCTTCTGATCTCTAGCAATCTCTGATATCTGGCATTCAGTAGGGCTCAATAAATGTTTTTAGAACTAAAAATAGGTAATGAAAAGCATAAAAGTTATTGTGGCAATTGTGCTGTATAAGTGCCATGGAACATCAGCGAACTCTGATTCAGAAAACCTGGCTCCAATTCTCCCTAGTAAATGACTCTGGGGCCAGAGACTTCGGCATAAGCAGCTACCTGGCAAGTGCAAGTTCCTGAGTT